>JARQOC010000002.1:562265008-562319253 GCA_033576535.1 Allobates femoralis | reverse complement strand
ATAGGCCTGATGCTATTGCATTGGGAGGGCAGTTTCTGTGCCTGTGTCCCCTTGTATGCTCTCTCCTGTCTGTGCTGTCTCTTTCCAAGTGCGCTCTGTCTTACTTGTGCCTTTATCTCCACTCTGTGTGCGCTGTCTTCCCCTGTGCCTCTGCGTCCCCCTGTGCCTCTGCGTCCCCCTGTGCCTCTGCGTCCCCCTGTGCCTCTGCGTCCCCACCTCCTCTGTGCCTTCTGCCTCCCACCACTGAGCCACCGTGTACAGTACTGACCACTGAGCCACCGCATACAGTGCTGACCACTGAGCTGAGCCAGCTTTAAATCTCCCTCCAATACCGTGCTACTCAGCTGATTGGTCGAGCACCAGGCAGTGCGCCACCAATCAGCTGAGCAGCGCGGTATTGGCGGGAGATTTAAACCTGCCTGCCGCCGCTCGAAACACATGGCCGCTGTTAAGTGCTATTTCTCCAGGAGATCAGCGACTCAATGGTTAGCACTGTATATGGTGGCTCTGTGGTTAGCGCTGTGTACGGTGGCTCAGTGGTTAGCGCTGTGTACGGTGGCTCAGTGGTTAGCGCTGTGTACGGTGGCTCAGTGGTTAGCGCTGTGTACGGTGGCTCAGTGGTTAGCGCTGTGTACGGTGGCTGAGTGGTTAGCGCTGTGTACGGTGGCTGAGTGGTTAGCGTTGTGTACGGTGGTTGAGTGGTTAGCGCTGTGTACGGTGGCTGAGTGGTTAGCACTGTATATGCCGCCGGCTAAGCTAATGAGCGTCATGTGATTCAAAGCCGCACGGCACCGCTCATTGACTGAGCTGCTGCCGCCGGAACCAATGAGTGGCGCGGGATTCAAATACCGCGCCGCTCATTGGCTGAGCCAGGTGGCGCCGCTCATCTCCCGGCTGCGTTGCCGCTGACCTGCCTGCGGTGTTAGATGAGCCGCCGCCACCGTCGGGAGATCTCCTGACGGTAGCAGTGACATGTTTGTCACTTGTGTCGCTACTCCACAATCTAACGGTGCCGCGGTGGGTTGTGGGATAGCGACATAAGCGCTGGAAGTGTGAAACGGAGGCCATTGGAGATGATCTATTTAGATAGCATTAACTGAATAGCTTATATTCTCCTGTAATTATGTTCTTTGTATCTTTGGCTTAACGAGTTTCATCACCTTCTGTGATATGACTCATTATTAGACTAATAAACCAATATATAGATATGAAATACACATCCTATTGACTATAGCGGGAGATTTGATAGGATATCAAAATACACCACCTGTCTACACTGCTGGGATATGCATGTGCATGCAAGCGATTATATAGTGTAGTTGTATCCTCTACTTTAGTAATAAAGGTTAAGTTTTATGTGTAATTAAATTTTTGTAATTTTTACCACTGTAGCTTTTATAGTAACTTTCATTTTTATAGTGTATCTTAAAGTTGCCTAGATATTTTATACGTTGTCTTTCATGATGCAGAAACAGCTATTGCTTGCTATAATAGCATAATTTCCCCAGCTCTTGATTTGAGTTGCCTATCGCAAAAGAATTTAAGAAAACGAAAGGCCGCTATGGCAAAGTAATCTGAGGAGAAATGTAGACCTGTTTCTATGCCAACAGAGCAGTATTGTAAGGAAGGAAGACCTATTACTTGCTAACAAGCAGCGCCCAATTTAAGGTTTGCAATCACTTCTAAAAAAGACTATTTTGCTATTTAACAATGTTAACTTCCAACTTCAACCCCAATGCCCCAATCTGAATCTATGTCTGCAGAGTACATGATTCAAACACGAGATGGACAACTTGAGAGAACTTGCTTCACCATCATTATAGATGACAGCATTTTACCCACATTACTGTCCAATTGGCACCTAACCACTTGTGACCTTGATCCTATTTCATTCTGTATGATCTTCACGCTCAATAATGTCTTTATTCATACCTTCCCTTAACCACTGGGAACTTTCTCTTTTTTATTTTTTTTTAAAACATGCAGCCATCACATACATTCTTTTTATCAAGTGTTTTCCCCCACCTCACTTTTTGGTCAGCTATAATATTCCTTCCATCCCGATCAGTCTACTACAAGAACCTTTGGCAAATAGCAGATCCCTAATGATTTTGATTAAGTCTTACAACACTCTTACTTCTAGATCCGTCCATGATCACCATTGAACATTCCCTCCTGTTAAAATGTTTATATTCCTTTGGCATCATACACTTCTCCGGAATAAAAGTGTGGTGAAACCAAAAATTCATTGTAGTGCTGATAAGGCCGCTCCAGTGGTTTCCAGCCATAACGACTTTCATCGACTGAGAGTCAACAAAAATACTTGAGCGTCTCCTACTTAACACCCTACAACATCCTTTTGTGGTTCTTCACAGACACTTTTATCGTCTTTAGTCCACCCGTAGCTCTGTGCTTAATCCCCTTTCCCAGTTACTCCTCTGTGTCGCCCCTCTGTCATTCACTTTTTTGACTTTTTATTCCTCTGAGAATCCAGTTGACCATGTTAGCAGTGACTTGCAAGGTCATCCATAACTTGTCCTTACCATAGAGTTTTTTTTTACCAAGTCTCCCAATACCTCCTCCATGTTGACTCTACGGTCCTCACAAGACCACCTCTTTTTACTGTCCTCTAGTTTGTTCCTCACACAAGATTTCTCTTGTGCTTTCCCATGTTCTAGAACTAACCTGCCTCTGACCCCTCATTAAAAAGCAACCTATAAGGGAATCTATAATAATGATCAATCACAACAAATATATATTGTCAAATTGTTCCCATTTCTAAAATCCGTTGTTTAAACACCACAAAAAGGTGGAGCTAGGCAGGTAATAGAGCCGAGGAGGCAAAAGTTTGGGAAGTTTTCTGTTCACACACAGGCCACCTTGGCTCCATTTGTGTAATGTATTAAAATATTTAATTTTTTTTATAGTTATTGGGGTTCAACTTTTACACCTAGATGTAAAGTTTGGCTCAGTTTTCGAGGATCTAAGGATCCCATACATGACCTAATAAGCAGTGGATAGGTGAAAGTTTGATAATCATGACGGATTCCCTTTAAAGAGGACCTGTCACCCCCCCCATGCTGCGTGGCAGTCTTAATGCAGCACTGAATGCAGCATGTCTGCTGCATTCAGGGAAGGGGTCCCCCATGTGTGTCTGTGCTGTGTACCCCAAGATATAGCCTTAGGAAAATTCACTGTTAGAAGCCATGAAGGCATTCCCTGTGGCTGGAGTGAGCTCGATTGACTGGGGCCATTCCCTTCCCCTGCCTCTCTGTGCTGCTTCTGCTGTGCAGGCTCTGCCCTCCTTCTCTCTGTCACACATCCTGCCACACACGGCATGCAAATCATTTGTCTTGCCCTGCTGTCTGAACAAAGCATAATCAGCACAGCAGGAGGCGGCACAGAGAAGTAGAGGAGGAGGGAATGCCCTTGTCATTCGAGCTCACTCCAGCCACAGGGAATGCCTTCATGGCTTCTAACAGTGAGTTTTCCTAAGGCCATATCTCGGGGTACACAGCACACAGACACACGGGGACCACTTCCCTGACTGCAGCAGACATGCTGCATTTAGATTGCCATGCAGCAGGGGGGTGACAGGTCCTCTTTAAAACCATCTCTGACCAACACTGCAGCTGCCACACTGTCTTATGAGCAGCTTCTACTTTTACCTACTGTATCCTTCCCCATCCCATTGTACATTGTTAGCCTTCGTAGGCAGGACAGTCTCTTGTTATATACCAGCCTGTCAGTCACTTAGTCATGTATATTATACCTGTTTTCTATACCATGTTATGCATTATACTTTTAAACCCTGTTTGCATATATGTACAAAAAACTAACGGTGCTATAAAATATATCTTGGTGATAAAAGAATTTATGAAGAAATATAAAACTATAAGTTGACCTAAAGGTTTTTTCCACATATTGTCTACTGCTGTTGGGCATGGTCTGTATGTAGGTCTTGCCTGGAGGGCAGTGCAGGGATTATAACGTTCTCTCAACTCTTTATCGGAATAACTTGTGCTTGAATAGTAACTGATCCTTATAATAACTATTTTGTGAGATCTTTTTTTTTTTTTTAGATCATAAGCTCAAAGTAGTTGCCACCCAGAACTTTACTTTCATTGGAGCCTGTGTGAGTGTCTCCAGAATGATATTCCTCTGATTTTCCAATTCGACCAATACTCTAGTATCGAGGCATTTTTGTCATGCTCGTCTGAGAACTATAAAAAAAAACCCCTGAGACCTACTGCGTTCTCACAGCCAGGAATTAGTCTGCAAGCGTTGCATAGGAAGAAAAATGCAAGTGTTATTTTGGGGTCAGGTCATAGATGTAGAGGCACATGTCTCCTCCATGCTGTTTCCTGCCTACTTTACTGAACAGTTCACATGCCTAAACTGTGGGCAAGAGATTACCTGGTGGGCACTCAATGACGGCCTGTGCAGGGAGCCCTGCTTTCCACAGGATGGGAATTTAGGAAATGTATTTTGGATATGTAATATGTAAATGCACTACATAATTCATACTCCCAGGGCTTATTCATTGTCATGTATTCATTATATGGGGAAATGTTCCGCTACTTTATAATAAGATTGCAGACCATTATATAGTGTTAAAGGTCTAATCTGGTGAATATATGTCATCACCAACCTACAGCTTGTTTACATGTAATTGGAAGACACCTTTAAGAAACATATACATATATAATTCAACAACTACGTGTCTCATTCATTCTTATATTAAATGGAGTAACTATTGGATTAATAATCCCTTGATTCAGCACTGAGTACAGAACGGAGCTCTAGGCTAGGTGCCAGGTGGCATATGTGCATTGTCTAACTTTTGTGAGCCCATAAAGTTCTCATCTTGGCTCCCGGAGTGGTCCAACCGGATAATTCATTTACCTCTACATGATAATAATGGAAAACTAAGATTGTCATTTGTATAGAAGTGTATGTGCACTGAAATCAATGTAGTCCTTATCTCCCCCTTAATGTCCTGCACTCATCTATTCCTAAATAATTTAAAAGTAAAACCTTGTTTCTTTTCTTTTCAAAATCTGGAAGTGTTTCTTGGCTTAAAATACATCTTTTGTATATTTGTTTAATTATTGTTGGCCATATATTGCCTATATGGGTTGTATTGACATTTGATCTCATGTAAGATGTGTACAAATGGGAGCAAATATATATTGGCATCTACTATATAATCGTTTAAAGTTCTCTGGCTGTCCCAGAAATCGCGCGCCAGTGCTCATTGGTCGCCGCCAGCCGCAGCAATACAATGAGCGCAGCGTATGCCAAACAGCCGCGCTTTAGCGACGTGGGATTGCCGTGACAGCGCTACAGTCACACAGCGGGCGGGAAAGCCGACTTAACTGTCAGTTTTCCCGCCCAGTGATGTCACAGAGGGGGAGGAAGAAGCCTGGTTCCTCCTCCCTCTGTGAAATGCGTGACTGCCCCCATTTGATTTCGCAGTGTATTAATATACACTGTGAAATCAGAGTTAACTAAAGGCAAATGTATTAAAAAATAATAAAGAATAAATACTTGCCCTCCGACGGGTGTCCGGGAGCTGCAGCAGGAATTGACCTGCTAGGACCACATGACCGCGAGCAGCCAATCAGCGTTAGGAACGCCCCTCTGAGTCACTCTGACATCACGACAGGTCCTAGCAGGTCGATTCTTGGGCTCCCGAACGCCCGTCGCAGGGTAAGTATTTATCTTTATTATTTTTCATACATTTGCCTTTAGTTAACTCTGATTTCGCAGTGTATATTAATACACTGCGAAATCAAATGGGGGCAGTTACGCATGTGACAGAGGGAGGAGGAACCAGGATTCTTTCTCCCCTCTGTGACATCAAATCCAGCAGTGCTGCCCCTATGGGAGAAACCGCAGGCGCTGCGTAAAGAATTAATTCTTTACGCAGCAGCGTTTTCTCCCATAAAAGTGCTGCGTATTGTTACGCAGTGCTGGCAGACACAAGGCACAATGCATATTTTTGGAAAGCGCGCGCAAATAAGCACACAAAAATACGCAATGTGTGAACGTAGCCTAAGGCTGCTTTTTTCAATTTTTTTTTTTTTTTTTTTTTTTTGAAAAATGCGGCAGTTGCGGTCAAAAACTGCATCTGCCTCATTTTCCGCCTAGCGGCGCACTTGCGGCAAGCTCCGTGCATTGTGACATCATCAGAGGTCCTGTAAGTATGTAATAGGCTCCTTTCACATTGGGGCTTTTTGAAAAATGCGGCAGTTGCAGTCAAAAAAATGCATCTGCCGCATTTTCCGCCCAACAGCCGCGTTGCGGCTCGCTTGCGGCAAGACCCATGCATTGTCTATGGGGCTTTCGGTAAGTGTGCGGCAATTGCGGGTCCGGTAGTTGCAGCCACGAAAAAAAACGCTGCTGACCCCGGTTTTTTTTACGCGGCTGCAACCGCCGCAACTACCAAAACCGCAATTGCCGCACACTTACCGCAAGCCCCATAGACAATGCATGGGACTTGCCACAAGCGAGCCGCAATGCGGCTGTTGGGCGGAAAATGCGTCAGATGCATTTTTTTGACTGCAACTGCCGCATTTTTCAAAAAGCCCCAATGTGAAAGCAGCCTATTACATACTTACAGGACCTCTGATGATGTCACAATCATGGCCGGAGCAAGGTCACATAACTGGGACATCACCAGAGATCCTTGAGCTAAGCGCACACAGCACCCAGGTACTGTAGACCACCTACATCCACACATCCTACACTCTTCCCTGCACTCAGGTCACACTCTGCCCTGCACTCAGGTCACACTCTGCCCTGCACTCGGGTCACACTCTGCCCTGCACTCGGGTCACACTCTGCCCTGCACTCGGGTCACACTCTGCCCTGCACTCGGGTCACACTCTGCCCTGCACTCGGGTCACACTCTGCCCTGCACTCGGGTCACACTCTGCCCTGCACTCGGGTCACACTCTGCCCTGCACTCGGGTCACACTCTGCCCTGCACTCGGGTCACACTCTGCCCTGCACTCGGGTCACACTCTGCCCTGCACTCGGGTCACACTCTGCCCTGCACTCGGGTCACACTCACGTCACACTGTCAAAGCAAAACCCACGTCGCTAATTGGTTGCGCCCAGCCAGTTGCGAACAATCTGCGACATGGGATTTCCATTAGAGCGAAACATGCACAGTCCGCCCGGTGTCCCAGCCCCCATCCGCTCGGTCTCCTGCCCGCTGCTCACCCGCTCCATGCTCCCTCGCTCCATGCTCCATCTGCCCGCCGCTCACCCCACCATTCTTCTTCTAATTTTCGTGGCATAGACTCCAGAAATTTAAAGGGGGTGGGGGTGGAGCTACCAAAGGGGGCGTTGTACTGGCCGTGAACAAGGGCCACCACATCAGGGCTATGCGCTTGGACACTCCTATTATGATGCCCCCTGTTAACTCCGTCCCCCGAGGCCTTGAAATTGTTGACGTCTATGCTGGAGGAAGAAGACTACATGCTAGGGTGAGAGGCGGCTGGACAGAAGCCTGGAGCGGGTGAGAACTGAGGGGGGCCACCGCCGCACACACACATATTCTAGAATACCCGATGCGTTAGAATCGGGCCACCATCTAGTGCAGTGTTTCTCAACTCCAGTCCTCCGGACCCACCAACAGGTCATATTTTCAAGATTTTCTTAGTATTGCATAGGTGTTAGAATGATCCTCTTTGCAGGTGATTAAACTAACACCTATGCAATACTAAAAAAATCATGAAAACATGACCTGTTGGTGGGTCCTGAGGACTGGAGTTGAGAAACACTGATCTAGTGTAACATATAAAGGTATGGTGCAAATAAAACTGGTGTATGCCACACCAATGACAGATAGAACATTCTTTTAATTTTTTTTATAACAATTGGGCCACTTTCATTTCCCTGAGATTGGAACTACACATTGCATGACCAATGGCTGCTCTCCATTCACTTTCTAAGAGACTGTTGGGTAAAGCCGAGTGCAGCTCTCAGTAGTCCCATAAGAAATGAATGGAACGGTGGTCAAGCATTCATATCTGCTCTGTAACCCAACATATTCCTACCTTAATTCTGATGTTCTCTATTTTATTGAATCTGTGTTTATGCCAGCAGTTCTAGTAAAAGCAGATAATCTGTGTACTATGAGCAGTGACCAGTGGAAATTTCCAATTTAGAACTGACTCTAGACTTTTGTGCAAGACTTGGTCCATATCCTTTTGCCTGAGAACTCTAATGGTCCAATTATTATCTGGTGTTCTGCAATATAGCTTGGCATGCAGGATGCTTTCAGAGGAAGTGAGGGAGTTGTCTTATACCACTGCGGGTCACATAGTCTTAATTCCTTTAAAAACTTGACGTCTCAAAGAGCTGGTGACTTGTGACAGCTAATGAAAGAGATTTAATTCCCATGTGAAGTTTCCTGTTGAGCGATGTTGTAAGAATATTTACTTTTTTTTTTTGGCCCTTTTTAGTCTGCTAAAGGAAATTGAGCCGCAAATGTTTATTTTCTTAAATGAAAAAGAGAAGATACACATTAAACGTTGTGATGAAACGTTTGTGCCATTATTGCTGCCATGTACAGTTTGTTATTGGTGCTGAAGCTTCAGTGGGAAGGATGGAAAAAGACACTCTTCCATATTAAAAGGCTTGTTAAATAGTTGATTGTATGACTTTGAGGATTGCTACCTAAAGGTGGCACTAGAGTTCGTCCACTTCCTCACTGAAGTGACAATTTACATATTTCCCAGAGGACCATTGCGGCTATAAGTCTCCTTATCAGCTTATCTGTCTCCTTATGTTGGCAAGAAGATTCCTCTCCATGAGGAAAATAGCTAGTTCCACAGACCTTACATATCATTAGGCAGGCTCATGGGACCATTCAGTAGTGTTAGGATTCTTGCACATGGCTAAACTTTAAAAGTGGGAAAGATTTTCTGATTATATACCCTTGTGGTAAACCTTTATCCTATGGTTATGTCCCTTTTGTGCGTACTGAAGGCTCACCCTCTGTGTAGTTTACTGCTCTTTCTTATACAGTTGAAAAAATAGTATTTTGATGTATAGCAGATCAACAATGGTCACTGTTTTGGCCTCCAGTGGGTGAATAGAGCCCTATGGATATTTTGTTTCTACAAGCTGGGGACATTTACACTTGAGCGATCTAGCAAAAAAGCCAGATGCAAAATGCACTGAAAATACACTTCTGAATGCACATGGGGGCTAAATCGGATCCGTGGCTGTCCGTTTTACAACGGACAGCCACGGATCCCAGAAAAACACTGTGTGAAAGCACCCTTAGGCTGCTTTAACACACTGTTTTTGTGCTGTCCGAGGGGATCCGACTTTTTGCAGCACCCCTCGGACAGCAATGCATCCAAACTGATGCCTGCAATCGGATGCCAAATAGGCATCCGATTCCAATATTTTGCAGGATCAGTTTGGATCTTCTCTCCTCCTCTCCCTGCTCCTCCTGTCACCTCGTCCCCCTCCTCTCTCCCTCCTGTCACCTCGCTTCTCTCTCCCTCTTGTCACCTTTCTCCCCTCCTCTCTGCTCCCTCTTTTGTCCCCCTCTATTGTCCCCCTCTATTGTCCCCCTCTATTGTCCCCCTCTTCCAGACCTTAAAAAAAAAAAATAAAAAAAAAAATCTTTATTCTCACCCATCCACGACTCCCGCGGCACTTCCAGCTGTCGTCTTCTGATCCACAGGACCTGGCGTGATGCCACAGTCACATGACCGGTTACTGCGGTAACCGGTCATGTGACTGTGACGTCACGCCAGGTCCTAGAAGCATCGAGCACTGGAGGCATCGGTGGATCGCTGGACAGGTGAGAATAATTTTTTTTTTATTTTTAACCCTTTCTTTTCACTAGATGTCACTTCTGCAATGTATGAATATACATTGCAGAAGTGAAATTAGATGGCACAGAGCTATTTTAGTGTACTGAGCATGCTCAGTACACTATACTCTGGTCCGAGGAATGATCAGCTGTTTCCTCGGACCCGCGCTCCTTAGGCCCCATGTTATTTGGCACGGATCAGGTCGGATCCAATTTGGTCCGATTTGACACGCTGTGCCCAAAATCACAGCAGTCTGCGATTTTGGGCACAGCTAAAAATCAGACAGAATCGGATCTGACAAAAATCGGATGCCACTAGTGGCAAATCCGATCCGTGCCCATAGAATGGAAGCTCCAATGGCGGCTCTGAACAGTGCATCCGAGGCAGAACTAGACAAAGCATATAGAGAAGCATTTAGATTGTTATGAAAGGATCCATTCTAGGAACAATGAAAGGTTTCATTAAAGGTGGATTCCCATCTCCAAGATCCTATCCCAATATGTAGTTGTAGTAATAATAATAATAATACTTAATAATATCAAATTCCTCCAATTAGACATGTAGTATGGTTTACCTGATAAACAAATGTCTATTCCTCTTGTGCAGGACCTTATATATGGACTTATATGGTGACATGTATAAGGAAAGTCAGTTGCTTGTGGTCATAACCATGGATACATAAGGTCCTGCAATGCCCTACAGATGAGAAATAGATGTATCAGGAAAACTATACTATGTTTCTTCAGCTTATAGAAAAAGACGGCACTCACCGTTTTCTTTTGTACCAGGTCTGTACAGACTTGTGGAAGCTGAACATCACCGTCGTCTGCCTCCAACACCCCCTCTCTGCACAAGATGTAACCCACATATAGTGGATTAAAGCGAGCAAAAGAAAGCGGTGAGTGCCGTCTTTTTTTTCTATAAACTGAAGATTATATTATGCACTTTAAGACTGAGCAACATCGGTACAGGTGATAAGCCAAGGTGATTAGGTGGACCAGACACGGTCCTAAAAGAAGATTTGGGGCTATAGTGCCGGGTGAAGCTCTTTTTTTGTATCCAGGAGCGGGCTGGTGCACTTTGCCCTGGGAGGCAGTGTGATGTTTCTGCCCTTGCAGGTGAGGAGCTGGGGGGAAGGGGGGATTTTGCTATTGGACGGGGTGAAGAGGTGGGGTGGGGGGGCTATGAGGGGGTGCTATCGGACGAGGTAAGCAGCTGCGGCCGCAAAGCAGAGCCACCGGCCCACTTCAGTATGGGGGGCGGCCCTAGGTGAGGGCAATACCACCAGCCTGGGGGGGCACTTGCCCCCCTGCCACCTGGGCCAGTCCGCACGTGTTTGTATCTATACTATGTTTCTAATTGGAGATATTTGCTAATATCGTTATTAACCTACTCCTTATTGGGATAGGATCTTGAAGCTGGGAATACCTCTTTTAAGGCAAAGTTCCCGCATGTGTAAATGGTATATTTAAAACCTCTGCATGTGAAGATAGCCTTAGGGCCCTTTCACATCAGCGGTTTTTGAAATTTGCGGCAGATGCGGTGAAAAAAAACGCATCTGCCGCAATTACCGCATACCGGCTGCACTTGCGGCGCGGTTGCGGTAAATGCCATGCAAAGTATAGGCGTACTTGCGGCAGGTGCGGCAAGTGCGGTTTTGCACTTGCGGCAGGTGCGGCCGCGAAAAAAACCGCGGTCAGCCGCGGTTTTTTTCGTGGCCGCACCTGCCGCAAGTACGCCTATACTTTACATGGCGTTTACCGCAACCGCGCCGCAAGTGCAGCCGGTATGCGGTAATTGCGGCAGATGCGTTTTTTTCACCACATCTGCCGCAAATTTCAAAAAACGCTGATGTGAAAGGGCCCTTAGTTTGTGGCCATCTAAATATGTATTCACGCAACATGTTTGTCAGGTGGTCAAAACTTTAGTTTTTTATGTGGAAGACCTTTCAGAAATCCCCTTTTTTTTTTTTTTTTTTCTTTTGGTAGTTTCCTCAGTTCTTTCTCTAGATATTTTTTTTCCTCTATTCAACAATGAAGAAAGCGCTAACTGTAAGTATAGAACATCTTCCGAGCGGAGGCTGCTTGAGGAATGTTCAGCTCATTTCTTTTTAACCACTTGGGGTCTTTTGAGCATCTTTTTTCTGCTCGAGGTTTCCAAAGACTGAAAACCTGAGTGGATTTTCCATGGTAATGCATATGTGTATTCTTTTTAGCATTTTGATAACTCTATTTCAGGACAGTTTGAGCGGACCCACCCTAAACCATCCTGAATGACGACGTGTGCATACCTTTGTGATGGAATTGTCGTGCTACTGTTCACCAATCTTTGTACTTCTCTCTGCAGCAATGTATGAGTTTAACTTGATGGTACATGAGTATCTGCATGACGGTTTGTCTTGAGCCATGGGCTTTTCTATGCCCAGATCTCCTACTATTCACTTCAATTCATTATCCAAATACATTTTTTTTTTTTACACTCCTCATGTATAGAAGCTTTTGTGTTTGTCACGGTTACATAATAGGCAGCTTTGCAAAATAAGCTAGAATTGTTATCCACCCGTGTACGGGTTAAATGATGCGTGATTCTTGTTAAAACAAGGTACAACCTAGGTCCCTTCAGCACGGAGACACCTGCAATGTCTTATGTCATAGGAGGTGGGTGAACTAAGGGATTGGCATATCCTAAATAGTACAGCTATGAATAAACTCCTCTGCAGAACAGGACATGTGTAGGAGTTGCTTTTCTTGGAAACCCTTATTTCTAAGTCAGGTGAGCTGCAGAGGATCTACAGAGCAGCAAAGCCTTCACACATTGTACATTCCTGTCTTGCAAGTCTCTAAATATCAGAATTGAATGTGATGGAAGGTATGTAATCCCCTCTTTATTGTCCAATTCCTCGAACAAAGATTTGAGCAGAAAGGAGACCAAGTTAAGTGAACATTTAACCCTTAAGTCATGTAGACACTCATATTTTAGTGTTAATGACCAGTAGAGGTATTTACCCTAGGCAAACAATGAACAATCGTTTTTTAAGAATATTCCTTCAGTTGACAAAAGATCTTCCGTTAAATGAACGATCTTAAGGAAAACCCAATCCCACATGACTGTCTTAGATCGCACACCACTGAAGTTATCGGGAGAATGATCGTTTGAAATTAAGCTTTTTTCTGGTCATCATAATGGGAGACCCAGACAATGGGGTTTAGGGCACTGCCCTCCGGAGGTCACACTAGGTACTACAAGTTTGTAGACACCGCCCCCTCCGCTTATAAACCCCTACCGCAGGGAACATCCTCAGTTTTAAACTTAGTGTGCTCGGAGGATCACGCTTTGCTTGCACTTCACTGCATTCTCACTACTTACGTGATGGCGTCTGAAGACAAGGTAATAAGGTCCCAGTCGGGACCGGTGACAGCCTCCCCGCTCACCCTTAGTGGCACACGCTGGTGGAGGTACCGGAGGGCCTAGGGCCTGGACACCTGGTGTTCTCCCGGTACGCTGTTACACTCCTCTCCATCCCTCTCTGGGGGGCTCTGGTGAGTGGGAGATGGGAGCCTTGCACAGCTCCGCTCCGTCCGAGGCCTCCCTAAATGGTGCTTACAGACCGGACTGGAGCCAGCCCAGTCCGAGGCCTCCCTAAATGGTGCTTACACTCCGGACTGGGCTGAGCGGCCCAGTCTGAGGCCTCCCTAAATGGTGCTTACACTCCAGACTGGTGCTGCACCCCCGTCCGAGGCCTCCCTAAATGGTGCTTACAGACCGGACCGGCACTGAGGCACTCGGTGTCTCCTGTGTGCCTGGGGGTAGTGTCTGGCACTTTATGTGCTTCATGACACTCAGACCGCGCGTTGCCCTCGGGTCCGCGGTTCTGCGGGTGTACCCTGTGCTGGGGTCACCCTGGCTGACCGCCCTGTGTGTCACAGGGGCTGAGGCCGTAGGCTGCGGATGTGTGACATGTTATTGCAGTCTGTGTACATTGTTTTTTACACTGTTTCCCGCCCTGCGGGCTCCAGCTCCCTCATGAGAAGGATGCTTGGAGGATGGGATGCAGCCCGTGCGGTGACGTCACCGCGGGGCGTGTGTGTGTGTTTCCCGCGTGTCTTCGGCGCCGCCCACAGTTTCTCTGTCGGCGGCCATCTTTACCCTCACTTCCCGGCTGGGAACTGTATGCAGCGTGCGTCTGCACTCCAAGAGGGGAGACCGGAAGACAGCGCGGAGGTCACACACACACACCGCTCCCTCATACCGCTTTACAGCGGTCGGTAAGCCACCGGGATCCCCGGTTTTATTGTCTGCAATTGGGCTTATCTACCCCTACTGTGGCCATGTCCTCAGCTGGGAAGCGTGCTGCTAAGGCGGCCGAGACCACCGTTACATGTGCTACGTGCAATGGAACACTGGTGGAGGGGTCCTGCAATAACTGTGGACGCCCAGAGGCCCGGGCTGCAACTACTGGGTCAGCAACCCCGGTGCTATACCCCGAGGTTCAGGTGATCTCAGGGCCTTGGGAGACTCAGAACAGGATCAATGAATCTCTGTTGTCTCAGCTGTCCTCCATGTCGCAATCCCTGGAGGCACTTAATAGGAGACTGGATAGCCCAGCTACTCCTTCCAGTTACCCCCGGGTGTCTCCCTCTTCTGCTGTGAGACCCCTTAAGCGGGCTCGTCGTGAGGCTTCACCCGAGCTCCAGACTCTCTCTGAGGAGGAGCGTTCCTCTGATGGTGAGGAAGATGATGGGGGTTCGACTTTCGGGTCTGTATCTGTGTCTGAACCACCAGATGGGGTGGAGGATCTGGTGTCCTCTATCAACGAGACCTTACGTCTCGTGACACCCCCTGAGGAGGTGACGGTGCACCCGAAGGAGGTCTATCAATGGCTGCGGCCGGAGGCTAGACCAAGTGGCTCCTTTACGGACCATACTAATTTTGGAAGGGTGATTAGAGCCCCCAGGTTACATCCTGGGCGGCGTTATGTCCGCAAACCCAAGGACAATCGCTTCCCCTTTCCCCAGGAGGTGCTTCAGGAGTGGTCGCAGTCCCCGAAGGTGGATGCTTCCATGACCAGGATTGCTGCACGCTCCCTTTTCTCTGCCTCTGATAGCTCCTCACTGAAGGATGCTACTGATAGACAGGTCGAGCAACTCGCCAAGTCTTCCTATGAGCGGGTGGGGTCGTCATTTGCCCCTAACTTTGCCACGGTCTGGACCTTACAAGCGATTACTACCTGCTTGGATGGTATCACTGACCTGGCAAGGTCCAGTCCAGAGGTCCTGGCACTTACCGAAAGGGCAAGGGCCTATGCGGACTACGCCAGAACGGCGACTCTGGAAACTGCTACTCGCTCAGCTGTGGCTTCGGCCAATGCTATAGCGATCCGCAGGTTGTTGTGGCTGCGTCTTTGGGACTCAGATGCCACATCTAAGAAGATTCTGCAGAATCTTCCTTTCGCTGGTGACAGGCTTTTTGGCACAGAGCTGGATAAGCTAATTAAGGATTCTGCTGAGTCTAAAATACCGCAGAATAAACCTAAGCCACGGTATACCGTTAAAAGGAACCCAAAACAGTGGTCCTTTCGGTCCAGCTCACAGTCATCAGCACCGTCCGCTCGCACGGACCGAGGGGGCAAGCCCGCTTCTCAGTGGCGCTCTAAGAGTCGTCCAAAGAAGCCGGCGGGGGCAGCAGCTGCCACCCCCAAACCCGCCTCTACATGACTCGCTCTCTCTTCCTGCCTCCCCACAGGTGGGGGGCCGCTTGTCTCGCTTTCAGAACGAGTGGCTACTTCACGTTTCAGATCAGTGGGTTCGAGACGTGGTCTCGCGAGGTTACAGGATAGAGCTGACGTCAAAACCGATATCCCGATTCCATCGGTCGGTCCCCTCCCCAGAAAAAGCTCAGGCCTTTTCTTTGGTGTTGGAGGGACTCCGCAGAGACGGAGTGGTGGTCCCGGTGCCTTCCGGGGAGAGGTTCAGGGGTTTTTACTCCAACCTCTTTATAGTCCCAAAGAAGGACGGATCCTTCCGCCCGGTTCTGGACCTGAAGTTGTTCAACCGCCACGTGCTGGTTCGGAAGTTCCGTATGGAATCACTGCGCTCAGTGATCGCGGCTGTGTCACAGGGGGACTTCTTGGCGTCCATAGATATCAGAGACGCTTACCTTCACGTGCCCATTGCACCGGCTCACCAGCGATGGTTGAGATTTGCAGTGGGGGAGGAACACTTCCAATTTGTGGCGCTGCCGTTCGGCTTGGCCTCGGCACCGCGGGTGTTCACAAAAGTGATGGCCTCCATGATGGCTCTCCTGCACGTGCAGGGCCATGCCATCATTCCCTATTTGGACGACCTGCTGGTCAGGGCGCCATCGGAACACCTCTGTCAAGCGAGCCTGGATGTGACCATGCGGTCTCTGGAACAATTCGGTTGGCTCCTCAATGTTCAGAAGTCAACCCTGGTTCCGACCCAGTCCTTGACTTATTTGGGCATGGACTTCAACACGTCCTCAGCCCTGGTGTCTCTGCCACAATCCAAACAGGTGGCGATCCGATCGGGAGTACAAGCGGTGCTCCTGTCACCACAATCATCCCTTCGTGGGTTGATGAAGCTGGTGGGTCGCATGGTGGCAGCGATAGAGGCGGTGCCGTTTGCACAATTTCGCCTCCGTCCTCTCCAGCTGGAGATCCTACGCAGGTGGGACAAGAGGACGATCTCGCTGAATCGGCTGGTGACACTGTCACAACCGACCCGAGATTCCCTGCAGTGGTGGCTTCAACCACATCACTTGTCGCGGGGCCGGTCCTTCATAAAACAGTCTTGGTTAGTGGTGACCACCGACGCCAGTCTGAAGGGCTGGGGTGCGGTGTTCTTACACCACAGGGCCCAAGGCCTCTGGACTCTGTCGGAGTCGGCATTACAGATCAACGTGCTGGAGATCAAGGCGATCTATCTAGCACTCCTGGCTTTTCAGAGATTCCTCGCAGGACAACCCATCCGGGTTCAGTCCGACAATGCGACGGCCGTCGCTTATGTAAATCATCAAGGAGGAACCAGGAGTGCAGAGGCTCTGGCCGAAGTCCACCGCATCCTATCCTGGGCGGAGGACAACAACTGCCTGATCTCCGCAGTTCACATCCCAGGGGTCGAAAACTGGGAGGCCGACTATCTGAGCAGGCAGGGGATGGACGCCGGAGAGTGGGCCCTTCATCCAGACGTCTTTCGGGACATCTGCAGCAGATGGGGCACTCCGGACGTGGATCTGATGGCCTCACGGCTGAATCATCAGGTTCCGCAATACATGGCGAGGTCATGGGACCCCCAGTCGTTGGAGCGGACGCCCTGATCTTGACTTGGTCCAGATTCAATCTACCATATGTGTTTCCTCCTCTGGCTCTGATTCCCAGGGTGCTGTGGAAAATCAGGTCGGAATGCAGGGTAGCCATTCTAGTGGCTCCAGACTGGCCCAGGAGGTCCTGGTATCCGGACCTGTGGCAACTGTCAGGCGGACACAGGTGGGCTCTTCCAGAACGCGCAGATCTTCTCGCGCAAGGCCCATTCTTCCACCTCAATTCCAAGGCCCTCAGATTGACTGCATGGCTCTTGAGGCCTGGCTGCTGACATCCAGGGGGTTCTCCCCTACAGTGGTTGCCACTATGAATCGGGCTAGAAAACCAGTTTCCAGGAAAATGTACCACAGGACGTGGAAAATCTTTTTTACCTGGTGTGCCTCTGGGGGCCGGTCCCTGTGGCCCTTGTCCATCCCGACACTGTTGGCATTCCTACAGTCGGGTTTGGAGTTGGGATTATCCCTTGGCTCCTTAAAGGGTCAGGTCTCAGCACTTTCTGTGCTGTTTGACAGACGATTGGCGCTTCTCCCGAAGGTCCGTCAATTTCTGCAGGGGGTGTCGCGGATGGTTCCACCCTACAAAAGACCTCTGGATCCGTGGGACCTTAACATGGTCCTGGCGGCATTGCAAAAACCGCCATTTGAGCCTCTGAGGGAGGTTTCCCTTTCTCGTCTGTCCCAGAAGGTGGCTTTTCTGGTGGCGATTACATCTCTGAGGAGGGTCTCAGAATTGGCTGCACTTTCGTGCAAGTCTCCCTTTCTGGTGGTTCACCAAGACAAGGTGGTGTTGCGTCCACGGCCGGAATTCTTGCCAAAGGTGGTTTCAACGTTTCACCTGAACCAGGAGATTGTTCTCCCGTCATTTTGCCCCGCTCCCGTTCATCAGGTTGAGCGCGACCTCCATACTCTGGATCTCGTGAGAGCTATACGCATTTATGTGTCCAGAACCGCCTCCTTTAGGAGTTCGGATTCTTTGTTTGTTCTTACGACAGGTCGCTGTAAGGGGTCCGCGGCTTCAAAGTCAACCTTAGCCAGGTGGATTAAGGCTTCCATTCAAGAGGCTTACCGGTCTTCTGGTTTGCCTCTCCCGGTGGGATTGAAGGCTCACTCTACCAGAGCCGTAGGTGCCTCATGGGCCTTGCGACATAGAGCATCTGCTCTACAGGTGTGTCAGGCGGCCACTTGGTCCAGCCTACACACTTTCTCTAAGCACTATATGGTGCATGCCCATGCCTCTGCGGATGCAAATTTGGGCAGGCGGGTTCTACAGGCGGCGGTTGCCCACCTTTAAAGGGAACCATGTTATCCGTCTTGTTGAGGAACTCTTCCCGCCCTGGGGTATTGCTTTAGGACATCCCCATTGTCTGGGTCTCCCATTATGATGACCAGAAAAAAGAGAATTTTGTTTACGTACCGTAAATTCTTTTTTCTTTAATCATCAATGGGAGACCCAGTACCCACCCAGTTGTTCCTTTGCATGTTTTGCATTGGCCCTGTTCTCTGTTGAGACAGTGTTTGCCGGGTTGTTGAACCGTTTGTGCACGGCATTCTTCCCGATGTTTCGGGTGTGGTTTATTTTCCTCCTCGCAGCTTGTAGACCAAACTGAGGATGTTCCCTGCGGTAGGGGTTTATAAGCGGAGGGGGCGGTGTCTACAAACTTGTAGTACCTAGTGTGACCTCCGGAGGGCAGTGCCCTAAACCCCATTGTCTGGGTCTCCCATTGATGATTAAAGAAAAAAGAATTTACGGTACGTAAACAAAATTCTCTTTTTTTTTAATGTATTATTATAAATAGTGCTGCAGTACCGCTGGCAATCCGCAGTAGACGTTTTGACGGCTACTTACATTAATTTTTCTAACGCTCAGTGCCTACAGAGCTTGGGAAAATACTCTTAAAGAGCCTGTCTCGTAATAGACTTGGGTTCCCTTTAACTGGCTTGCTCTTCCAGTTCTTGTGACTCGTGTTGTACGTTGTATTGGAAAAAGGCTCCGAAGTGTAGCTACTATTTAATGGTTGTTAGGCGTACATATATATGTCATTTGTACATGTTACAACTATATCAAAGCTAGTGCTGAATTTGGAGGTTAAAGTAAATTATGTGTAGTCAGCTGCTTGCAAAACAGTATATATAATGAGGTGTTACAGGCATAAATGCCTTTTATGTTTGCTTGTGGGTCTTGGGTTTGGAAGCCGATTTAGGGCCTGAATGCCAGTTGGCTGTACTGTAATCTTGGCAGCTTCACTGCTTATTCTGGTATTTTGCTGAATGTTTCAGAATGCATCTAGTTTTGAAAAGACAGCGACCGCAGAAAGCTCCCAGAATAGATGAGTGTCTGTGAATCCAGAGTGACAATTCCTTGGGCCAAGTAGATAAACTGGAGAGTTGCAGCTTTCTTGTGAGTAGACAGCTGGTATGTGTCAAGTAGAGTGAGGACAGTGAGATGCCAGCTGCTGCGCTCCTGTCACTACTTGGCTTTCCTACTTGCTCTGATTTATTATCTGGAAAAACACAACCTGTACATCCCTCCACTCTGCCCTATGCTTTGATAGACATTGTTCACCTGGTTAAACTGCTGGGCCCCCTACAAGTTGCTCATAAGACATTAAAATATATATTCTATTCCCACTCTTTTTTTTTTTTTTTCTTTTTCATTCAAAATTTTGGGCTGTAGATGGCAAAAAAAAAAAAAAATGCAAGAAAATAGATTAAAAAAAAAATAAATAACAACACTTGAAGGTTTGCTGGAGTGGTAAGAAAAGGATGAGACACCATAACATTAAGGGCCACTTTACACACACCAACCTATCTGTCCAACTTCTGACCAACTTGCTGGTTGCAGTTAAATCATGGACACATTGCTCCATTTTGTGACTGTGTACAATGGAACACTGTGTCCATGATTTCACTGCAACCAGTAAGTTGGTCAGAAGTTGGACAGATAAGTTGGTGTGTGTAAAGTGGCCATAAGACAGTCCAGGTTTCAGTCATTACAATTGGGCTGCTTATACACAGGTGTGACTGGTTGTAGAGGGCAACCAGGTTTCACATTACATAGATCTTAGGCCCCTTTCACATCAGTGTTTTTCACTGATTGCGGCACATTTACAGCAACTGCCGCATCTGCCGCTTATTAGTCACACTTGCGGAAAGCCCCATGCATAGTCTGTGGGACTTGTGGCAAGTGCGGTATAGCCGCAGTTTCAGCAGTTGCAGCCGCGGAAAAAAACACTGCTGACAGTGTGTTTTTTTTTTTTTTTTTTTCGCAGTCACAAGTGCTGAAACCACGGCTATACCGCACTTGCCACAAGTGTGACCGAAAGGCGGCAGATACGGTAAATCTGCCGCAAACAGCAAAACATGCTAGTGTGAAAGAGGCCTTAGTCCTGATTGATGCTGGTACATTTACTTTGGAAATAAATGTCAGTAAAATCCTGATATTAGGATTTCTATCTTATGAGTCTGACTATATAAAGGAACTTGAAAACCCACCTCTTCCGACAAGCCTGCAACCTGCAGTGAGCCTCAGTACACCAAACTGCCGCACATCCAGCCCTAACCTCTCCTAGTGTACCCTCATCCATCCCATATAGACTGTGAGCCCTTGCGGGAAGGTTCCTCTCTCCTGCTGTACGTATGTATGCCCTGTATTGGTGATGATTATTATACTTGACTATGGATGCCCCTTTTTCATATGTAAAGCACCATTGAATAAATTATGCTATAATACTTAGCTAAACCAAGAAAAAAAAGTTACCCTATCTCTTTTTTCCAAGAAACTTGTATAAAGGAATCCCTAATGGCAAATCTAATCCTGCAGTGCACAAGCTGTTTGCAAGGAACTGCCCCAAGTAGATTATAGGGGCAGCGCTGATGAATCTTGCATATGGACCAACCGCTCACAACCTAATAGAGGTCAGAAGCTGCTTATATAATTTACTCTAATGATGCTGCATAAGGAGTCTGTTGTATAGATAAGTGCGATACATACATGGTGTCTGAACAACAGCCTATTAGTGGTGCCAGGTGCGGCAGGTCAGTCAACACTGCATGACTATATGTACCATGCCTAAACAGCAGCCTATTGCTTATGCTGAGCATAGCGGGCAGGTTAAACACTAAATAAGTGTGTACCCCACATGACAAAGTGAGCAATTTACCAACTAAACTCTGCTCAATACACCCTGCAAAATGGTGTATTAGAGTACATTTACACGCTGCAATATTTGGTGGCGATATGAGGCGATGTAACGTGCGCAAGCACGTTTTTCATGGTCGCCTCAGATCGCCGATGGCGCTTTTACACGCCCTCAACCCAAGGTGATGTGTCGCCCCGGAAATCGCCTCACCAACAGCGGAACCAATCCGGTCGACTTCCCTCGCCGCTTCACACGCCGCCATCCCCAAAGGAATGTGGGCGTACATGTTCAGCGCGGCGAGAACATAGGCGTGCCAGACTGGTCAACACCGCGCCCCAAACACGCTCATTGGACAACGCAATAGCGTTATGATTGGCCAGCCTGCGCTGGAAGGCTTCTAATACATGACGCCATTGTAGATGTGTGTGTGTTGATGAACTGAGAGCTCTTCAAATATGGCGCCCTGTGAACTGATAGCCAATGGGAACACAGTAGCCACTACCAATCATTGCAGATGGGGCGCGGACTCCAGCACGCTGTGGCACGCCTACGGGAAATCAATGGGCGACGCTGATTCCATCACTATTGCCCGTTCACAACGCCAAATGCTGGGAATGCTGGGATCGGTAACTGCGGTCATGTGACCCGATGATGCTCTGTGACATCATCACAGGTCCTGTAAGCACAAGGACCTTGCTGTGGGAGGCAGCGCTGGATCGAGGATAGGTGAGAATAATGATTTTTTTTATTTTTAACTCTTTCTTTTACTTAATTACACTTCTGCAATGTATGTTATACATTGCAGAAGTGTAATTAGAAGGTTAGGAGCAATTTTCCTCGGACCCGCGCTCATAGGCCCGCATGTTGGAGGAATACGGATCAGATCAGATTTGGCCTATTTGCTATCCGATTTTGTGGGATCCTATTTTTTTCTGAGCCCAAAATCGAAGCAGTCTCCAATTTTGGGTCCAGCAAAAAATCGGGCAAAAATCTGATCCCACAAGATCGGATGCCAATTAGGCCAAATCGGATCCGATCCGACCCCCATAGGATAACATGGGGCCAAATCGGATCCGTGGCTGTCCGTTTTACAACGGACAGCCACGGATGCACAGAAATCATTATGTGAAAGCACCCTAAGTAGTGTGAGATCACAGCAGCAGGAGTATCGCTGAGGAATTGTCTGGCTGGGTGGGCGGAGATAATTTCACAATTTTGTGAAGTATCTTCTAGCTGTGGTGTACTGTGGGCTCTCAAAGTAAATACAACATCCTTATCAGATCTAAGACATCTGTTTAAAATGTGTGCAGGTTTGTATTAAGAAATGTGTTGACGAAAAGGTGTAGTACCTTCCTAGAAAACAGACAGACAAGCTCAACGCTGTAATCCATGTGTTTCTGTTGGCGCACAGATGCATTTCTGCCAGGACAAAATAAATGAATAGAATAAAAGCTCTAACTTCAATCATCTTTTTATTCCATAAAACTTCATGTGAACAACACATGCCAAATCTCCAAATATTTTATGCCTCTATGCGTTTCAGATGTCTAGCATCCTTCGCAATGATAACTTCGTCATGACTAAGGATGACTAAGGACATTCGACATGCATAGGAGCATGACATCTGGAAGCTTGGCATATGTTGTTCATATGAAGTTTTTTGGAATAAAAGTAAATTGCCATTTATGAATAAAATACAAGATTCAGCTTCACGATGTCTAAACCTTGTTGATGTTGGTGTTCAATAGCGCTGAGCATCAGACAAAGCGAAATGCCAACTGACAAAATATTCGTTGATTTTCCATGGTCATATGTCCACTTGCAAACCTAATCTCACCTTGAGAGACTTTCTGTGTTAATGGGTTGTTTGGTATTGCCCTTGATGCAGAAAAAAAAAGGAGTCTCTTGTTTCAGCATGTGATCAATGGTTTGAACAACCCCTTGTATGCATACTGCCCAATGACCCTGGAGACACCGGTCTAGTCAGTAGAAGCTGTTGCAGATATAAGACCCCTCCCATGTTTTTGCCATAGTGTTGGGAAGAGGTCTAGAACAAGTGCTAAATCAGTTGATACATCCTTTTAGCCATGCAATAATGCACATTTGTTTTATTTTAATCTTTTTTACCTCATTTTTTTGGGGTGGGGATTGTCTATTGGCAGGATTAGTATGGTAGTTCTCGGTTGAGTATCTTGTATGGTGAAAATGAAATTTAGATTCTTCACAAAAAGATGTGTTTTCATCACTTGTTTACTTCTTAGTATTTTTCATTTCATTTTTTTTTAGTCATAAAAAAATTGTAGAAAAAAAAAACTGAGGTCACAACTAGATAAAGTTGTGCCTAATGTTCTGCTGAAGTCCCCCTAAAATGAACCTTTGCTTTGAGCAGCTAAATGAAATAACATGGAATTGCATCATAGTATCTTTGGATATAGTGGGAGGATTCTGTGAGAAACTGCATGTCACTGACCTGAAATTCCTACTCTCACTTCTAACCTCTTACTCCAGTGACATTAGCCATCCATTTACTCCCACAGTGAGTTCCCTGACCTGTATGTAAGACTGATTTTTAAGATATTCCACTGTATTGTCATGCCTGGAAACAAACCTATTAAGTACCGTATATAACCATGGCCATATTAATCTAACAATGTAGCACTCAATGCAGAGACCCTTAAATGTATGAACCACACGTGGGTTACTCTATCAGAAATGTTTCAAATATCCAATATCTGCTAAAATAATCAGTTCTATATTAAGAGATTTGGTTCATTTTTATTGAATATCCTTATTTGGCTGTCTGAATGGTGAAGTATTTAGTGATTAGTATCAACAAGACAATTCCAAGTTATATGATGTACACCAAACATGTGCGAGTAGCTATAAGCATGTATCTGTTTGTGCTGCACTGTAAAAAAAAAATTATGGGATTTTGCTGTGCAGTTATTGATCATGCAGCAAGTAAAGGTCATGCCTGGAAACAAACCTATTAAGTACCGTATATAACCATGGCCATGTGGTAAGCTCCTGATTTTAAGACCTTCCAAATGTAAGAAAACCCCTTTAAACTAATTTCCTATACCTTCCAGAACTCTGCGGTGTACGACTGCTGAGAAACCAAGAACCAAGTCTTTTAGGCTGCCTTCAGACTTGCAGATGCATCTGCAGCCTTTTGCAGATGCATCTGCAAGCATCTGCATGCAGACCGCGGCCCCTATGTTTATAATGGAGCGCACGGCGGTCTGCAGATGCTTGCAGACCGCCGTGAGCTCTCATTGCCCGCCATTAGTGATCTGTGCGCATGCGGATGCCTGCGCACAAATCACACACTCTCGCCCGCACCACGGTTGCGAGATGTTGCGTCCGTGGTGCGGGCAAGAGTGTGTGATTTGTGCGCAGGCATCCGCATGCGCACAGATCACTAATGGCGGGCAATGAGAGCGCACGGCGGTCTGCAAGCATCTGCAGACCGCCGTGCGCTCCATTATAAACATAGGGGCCGCGGTCTGCATGCAGATGCTTGCAGATGCATCTGCAAAAGGCTGCAGATGCATCTGCAAAACGCTGCAGATGCATCTGCAAAACGCTGCAGATGCATCTGCAAGTCTGAAGGCAGCCTTATAGAGTTGTGTTTAAAAGTTAACATACGAAGAAAAAAAAAAGGTTTGGTACAGTGTTAGCCAGTTGAGAAAATGTTGTTTGCTCTGTGTGAGAAACAAGATAATAATCTTGTAGTTGTGATACCTTTTAATGGCTAACAAAAATAAAATAAATGATGTTATAAGTCAAGCTTTCGAGACAACTCGGGTCTCTTCATCAGGCATGGTATGACAAGATATTGAATGAAACTCATAAACTATATGCATGCACAACTAAAATGATTGGACATTTCACTAAATAAACATTACAGGGACTGGACATTTGGCAAAATAAACAAAGCAGCCTTGGAGATTATCTTAAATCAGGCAGGCCTAGTGGTCATAAAGTATTTAGGACACTAAGGCTGCTTTCACATAACGATTTTCGGTCATCCGATTGTATCCGTTCCAAAACGGATACAATCGGATCCGAAATCGGACCCCATGTTCCCCTATGGGATTCGGATGGGATCGGATGTGCCACTATTAGCATCCGATTTTGGCACCATCCGATCCCATCCGATGTAATCACGGGCACAAAATCGTAGCCTGCTACGATTTTGTGTTCATGACTCACATCGGACAGCCTCGGATCACTGCTGATCCGAGGCTGTCCGAGGGCCCACAACATGGGAGCCCATGGACATCGGATCCGAGCTCACCTCGGATCTGATGTCGGCTCCGTACTGCCTGTCTTTCCCTGCTTCTGCTCCTCCATCTTCTGCCCTCTCCTATTCTATTCTATATGCTGTACCCCCGCTATTCTATTTTGTGTCCCCCGCTATTCTATCCTCCTCTATCCCTATCCACTGACATCATCACAGGTCCTTCAGTCTTGATGGTGCTGCAGCGTGGAGCCGGTGACAGGTGATGTATCCTCCGGGAGGAGGTTTTTTTTATTTTTTACACACAGGGAGAGGACAGGGAAGAGGACAGGGGACAGGATAGGGATAGAGGAGGATAGAATAGCGGGGGCACAGCAAATAATAGCGGGGGGACAGAGTAGCATAGGAGAGGGAAGAAGATGGGGGAGGCAGGAGTAGGGAGAGACAGGGGACCGCAGGATCCACACGGATCCTGCAGATCGGATGGCTATTTGCCATCCGATTGCAGGGATCCGTATGGATCCGTGCCTGTCCGTGGGGTCCCCCTTCAAAGTCGGGTCCCACGGACAGGCACAAAATCGTTATGTGAAACCAGCCTTATTTATAAGAAAACTTTGTGTCTAAGGGTATGTGCACACAGTGCGGTTTTTGCATGCAGTTTACCATTGGTTTTATGGTAATGTATGTGAATTTGTTCCTGCAGTTTTGATTCCCAGCAAAACAAATGTGCTTCAAAGGGCCACGTCACACACACACAGATATCTGTGCAGATATTGTTTGCAGATCTCTGGTTGCAGTGAAATCATGGACATATTGTTCCATTTTGTGGCCGTGTACATGTGGAGCAATGTGTCCATGATTTCACTGCAACCAGAGATCTGCAAACAATATCTGCACAGATATCTGTGTGTGTGACGTGGCCCAAAGAAACGCTGTGCACACACATTGGTTTTGCAAGTGTCAAGAGCTGTCAAATCCCTGCGTTTTTGGTGCGGATGGGAAAGAATTTACATGTTCTATTTTTCCTGCGTTTTTGCTGCAGTGAATGGAAAAACCGCAGGAAAAACGCGCAAAAAACGCAGGACCTGAAATCAGCAAATCTCCTGGCAAGGACTCTAGGATCCTTGAAACCAGTTCAGGTTTTGTTGCGCTCAGGACTGCCCAAAAAACGTCCTGTGGGCCCATACCCTAAGATTTCCATGTCTTTGAACAACATTGTTTAGACGTGGTAATGAGCCATAAAACCATCAGCAATGTTCAGTCCATTCTGTATACAATTGAAACTTATAACTAGCTTGGATTCACAGACTCTTCGATGTTTTTTGGATTTGAAATTACCTCTCAAAATTAAAACCTTCATATTATCAATGTTATATCCCTGGCCAGAAAAATGCTCCTCTACTGGAAAATGGATTTTTTTCGTGTGTAATTGTGTGACGATGAGACCTCATCCTTTCTCTTAGACGTTGCCCAGTCTCTCCAACGTGCGGAGGGCATCAAACTTCGGACCTACAACCCACAGCTTGAGGTACTAAGGAAAACTGACAGGAAACTTCATCACATCCTACACAAGGATGACCGACTTAAAATAATATTCAAAGTCCCTCCCTTGCTGTGCTACAGGCAGCCTCACAATTTAAGAAACATCATGGTCCGAAGTTTGATGCCTTCCGATACACCAAGAGGAGCTTATCCACGCAATATCAAGAGCTGCAAAACCTGTGCTCACATAGACCAGAGACAGGATACAGATCTCCAACTCAACAGGATTATAAGATTCCTGGGGCTTTCACATGCTCCTCTTCCAATGTGGTATATTTAATTATGTGCACCATATGCCCAGTGGGGTCTTTCTATGTTGGTGAGACTAGGGCCCGCAGCTTGTCTGTTTACGGCCAGGGATAAACCGCTGACCACCTCGGCTTCCGTGTTGCCAATGTTCCCCAGACGTTGCCAACCGTCTCCAACTGGTGTTGGTCCGTCCCCTTCTGTCCCGGGACACCCTCCTGAAGATGGGTGATCCCACCGGTGACAGCTGTCAGGCACGTCCTGACTGACTGCCTTCCCAGCACTAACTGAACTAACTGTCTCACTAACTGTCACTTAAGTCTCCTGCGCTAACCTAGGCTCCACCCCTTTTGGACCTACTGAATAATCAGTCCCTTACTCTGAGGTGGCCTAGTGTTGTGTGTGAATTCAGACTCCATAGATTAAATCCTAAACCCACAACAACAGAGATACTACATATGTTTTCAAAGTGTAATACCTCCCTGTGACGCCTAGACTTAGGGGCGCCACAGTATCCTGGTATGGAGCCTATATTCATAAGAGGCTATATACCATAAAAGAGGCTATATACCATAATGGGGGCCATATCCAGGATGGTGTCGGTATATATTAGTATGGGGGCTATATCCAGGATAAATGACTATATATCAGAATGGGGGTTATATCCAGGATGACTGGTAATGTACTAGGATGGTGGGGAGGGTGCTATATCCAGGATAAGGGGCTATATATCAGAATGGGGGCCATATCCAGGATAATGTTTGGTTATTACAGCTACAAATATCAGAAAATTATGGGTTGTTATTGATGTGACACACCACTAGAGTTATGCTTATTTTTTTGGGCGAATTTTGACACATCAAGCTCAAAATGTAGACCATCACTGCCCTACTCATTGCCTGTTTCTGGGCAGAACATTGCTTAATCACACTGTCTCCGGTCCTGCAGTCTGGCAAACCACACGCTACACATTACATCAAAATTCACATTGCACATCGCTACACAATAATGCAGGACACATTTCACCTTAACGTAACGGAGCAACAAAACGATTATTGTCTTCAGGAGGAACTACAACAAGTCCACCTCCTTACCTATATCTGATGCATGCTGCAGTGCCCATACACTAATTTAGGCTAATGGTATTTCCTGCAGTAACATGGATGTAACCATACCATTGTCCATATTAGACAGAATTACAAATGAGATCATACCAGTCAAACATAGAACATAATCACACAGCGGCCAAAGTAGTTGCTGCTGTAACAACATCCATTTAAAGGTGCCTGACAGTTCCCTTTAATACAGCACATTTTTCTGCATTGTCCCACATGGTTCACCAGTAGCTGCTTGAATGTAGCCCTATCCCTGCCCCTCCTGTACCTGTGCGTCCCGATCGCCTAGATTTAGTGTACTTGTTCTTGTCTCCCTTACACTCATGTAAAGCGCCATGGAACCTAATGGCGCTCAATAAATAAATAAATAATAATATCTTTCTGTGTTAGGCTGGTTTCACACTACGGATTTTTCAGATCCGATGCTGTCCGATCAAAATCGGACAGCATCGGATCCGAATTTGGCCCCATGCAGCCCTATGGGCATCGGACCGAATCGGATGTGCACTAAATGCCATCCGATTTGGTCCGATCCGATTCTGTACGATTTTTTTATCGGTGCAAAAATCGGAGCCTGCTCCGATATTTGCACCGAAAATAAAATCGGACAGAATTGGATCGGACCAAATCGGATGGCATTTAGTGCACATCCGATCCGACCCGATCCCTATATCATGGGGCCCTATGGAGAAGGGTCCGAGGAAACATTTGATGTCTCCTCAGACCCGATTTTACTGTACTGAGCATGCTCAGTACAGTAAAACTGCTCCTAACTGGGACAGCAGGGGTTAAAAAAAAAAAAAAAAAAAAAGTTTATGCTCACCTCCCCCCGAGCCCCCGCCGTCTCCCGCCGTCTTCCTGCAGGCTTCCGGTGGCTCCTGCCGGCTCCCGGTGTCAGCAGAGGTCTTCTTCTGCTGTATAGGACCTGCGGTGATGTCAGTCATGTGACCGCGGGTTACCATGGTGTAACCTGGTGTCACGTGACTGTGACATCACCGCAGGTCCTGAACAGCAGAAGACCTCTGCTGACACCGGGAGCCTGCAGGAAGACGGCGGGAGACGGCGAGGGCTCGGGGGGAGGTGAGCATATTTTTTTTTTTTTTTTTTTTTAACGTAGGCTACGATTTTATGCCTGAATCGGATGCCTATTTGGCATCCGATTCCAGGCATCAGAAGGGAGCCGATGCTGTCCGAATTTATCGGACAGCATCGGCTCCCTTCAAAATCGTAGTGTGAAAGTAGCCTTAGTCTCTATGGTCAGAGTGGTCTACAGAGGATCCCTTCTGAACTATGATGGTCTCTCCTATCTATGTGGATGTATGATATTCTAGGATCATATCAGGAATATGAGATTATCTCTCTGAATCCGGGATTGTCACTGGGCTGATATTGCCAGATTCGGGCACTCTGAATCTATTAGGTGTGTATTTCTATTAGTTAGTGGTATCCTTTGTATTAAGGTACTACATAATTACAATACATGAACCATATTCAATGAAGATAAGACACCGAATTACAAAGTCATGGTTGCTCTCTTTCAGAAACCACGTCGGTGGGTTGTCTGGTATTGTAGATAGGTTCTACTAACATTAAAGGTGGTGATTTACACTCCCCTTGTGTGGCACTGTTTGTGGATAAGAGCAGTCAAATTCTGAAAAACCTTTTAAACGTGTTTTCCCCAAATTGATTTTTGACTCTGTCGTAAGTCATGTCGTTAGTATCAAACTGACGGGGCTCTGGGTGTTTACAGTAAAGAAATGTCTGTGTATTTGTGGACGTTGTTATTGTAATGAATGGAAGGTATTCAACCTTCAGGATGATAAAACCAGAGGATTTCATAACTCATATTACAGTAATGTTAATGAGGAGTGAGAAAAAATACCAGTCAGTCAATGATGGGTCCATTGTTCCTGATGGATTTACCTCCGGGTGAGCCATCAATTTGTTTTATGGTAAATCTCATTTTATTGAAATTAAGAATACAAAACTTACATATAAAATCCTTCTTAGTATAGGGCTTTACATGTCAAGAAATTGTAGTATAAAGACAAATCTCGATATGGGGTTCAACTCATCAATTTGTTTTAAATGTAAAGTTAGGGTGTACTTCTTTTGATCCACAGGTTTCCACCGTACTGGGTCCTATATCACAGAACTCAGGAGGTCATACAAGTGTCTTCATATACAAGGGGTCTGTATATTGAATGGTAATTGTCTGTTCTTCTCTTCTAGGCACCCAATATAGATGATAAAGTAGATTTACACTTTGTTGCATTCGTCCATCTAGAAGGTCATCTCTATGAACTTGGTAATTGTATATTTATTTATGCATGTATTTATATGTGTTCTGTTTATAAATGCACACTTAGGGCTTTAGTTAAAAGGTGTCTATCAACAGGGCTTTGCAACCCAATTTAATGGCACTATAAAATGTGGACAGAGACTCTGATTCTGATGTTACTGATTGCTGGAAGGGGGGAGGGGAGACCTGCAGCCAATATACTCACAAGGCTCCTCCACTGGATCTAGTGGTTGGCGTCCACCTCAATAGTCATAAGAAATTGTAGAGATGATCCAGTGGCATGCTTCATAATCCTTTTATTGTGCAATCATAAAATCATCACAGCGCACAGGGGATGCCGCTGGACTCGTTTCGGAGGAACAGACCTCCTTAAAAGGATCCTGTCACCCCCAAAACACCTCTAAACCTATTAATAGCTGTCCCTAGAGCATATTAACACTTTCCCTACACTCCTTTTACCTCCTAAATGCACCTAGTCAAAGTGAATAAAAACGTTATTATAGTACCTCATTACTGATGATAATGAGTGACTATGGTATTCATAGTCACTCATCCAGGCTGCCCCTCTTCTTCATATCACGCCTGAATAGGCGTGATCTACAGCACAGATTCAAATTGCCGCCTCCTTGCGCGCCTCCCCTCTCTCCCATAGCGTCCGGGCTTCAGTGTGGGGCTGTATGACGCGATCCGCGTCATTCCCGGCGCCGGGTGACGCATTTACACCGGCGCCGCGCTGTCAGCTTTAAAATGCGCACTGCGCATGGGCATGCGCAGTGCGCATTTTAAAGCTGACAGCGCGGCGCCGGTGTAAATACGTCACCCGGCGCCGGGAATGACGCGGATCGCGTCATACAGCCCCACACTGAAGCCCGGACGCTATGGGAGAGAGGGGAGGCGCGCAAGGAGGCGGCAATTTGAATCTGTGCTGTAGATCACGCCTATTCAGGCGTGATATGAAGAAGAGGGGCAGCCTGGATGAGTGACTATGAATACCATAGTCACTCATTATCATCAGTAATGAGGTACTATAATAACGTTTTTATTCACTTTGACTAGGTGCATTTAGGAGGTAAAAGGAGTGTAGGGAAAGTGTTAATATGCTCTAGGGACAGCTTTTAATAGGTTTAGAGGTGTTTTGGGGGTGACAGGATCCCTTTAATCATCAGCCTGATGGCTGTTCCTCTGAAACGCGTCCAGCGGCACCCCCTGTGCGCTGTGATGATTTTATGATTGCACAATAAAAGGATTATGAAGCATGCCACTGGATCATCTCTACAATTTCTCCTGATTCTGATGGCCTATTTTCTGAGTTTTGTTAGGTCTTAAGGCCACGTTACACACACTGATATCTGTTCAGATATTGGTCACAGATCTCTGGTTGCAGTGAAATCATGGACACATTGCTCCATTTTGTGGCTTTGTACAAATGTAACAATGTGTCCATGATTTCACTGCAATCAGAGATCTGTGACCAATATATGAACAGATATCTGTGTGTGTGTGTAACGTGGCCTTTAGTTCCACTTGCGTTCCACATCGGACTGCACTTGAATGCTATCCAAGTATAGTGCAATATACTCAAAGGCCGGCAATGGAGGAAATGGAGAGATTAATCTCTCCCTCTCCTCCGCAGCTGTGATCAAATCCTATGATCGCATTATAGTTGACTGAAACTCTACTCATGCTGGCAGTAGGAGCCGAGGGTCATTAGCCTGTCACATTCAGTGCTCATGCATCGGATGCCATACGCAAGTGGAACACCAGCCTTGAAGTCAATGTTTCATCTGCTGCAGCTCTGTTAGTAATCTAAATTTTGAGCTTTTTATAACTTCACTGATTTGGTAGCATTCTTTCTTTGCACAGGGTAGGAAGAAAGCTATCAATCATTGAAAGGATTGGCTGAAGCACATGAGGACTAAATGGCAGCCACTAACCAATGAAAAAAAAAAAGTAGCAGATCTATCCACAAATAAATTATATTTAATAAATTTACTGCAAGGAACTCATTAAGTGACCCAGTGATGGGTTATGTCCACATGTTACATTTTTGCAGAATATTTTTTTTTCTACACAAAAACCAGAGTGGTGTCAGGATAAAAAGTACAAGACATGCTAGTTCACATGCGGTTTTTGTGACTTTCACTCATTTATTTTAATAGGTGAAAAGCGCTGCAAAAACCCTGACAGAATTGACGTGCTGCAAATGTGTGCATGAGATTTGAGAAATTTGTTTATCCTAGTACTATACAATACAAAGAATTGTGTGAACATATCCTTAAAGGGATTGGCCACTAGTAGGATGACCCCTTTCAGTTCCACATGTTTTCGCCAGTTAAAATAAAGAAGCCTATACTCTCCTCCGCTGGTGGTGTGGGTCAAACGTTAAATGGACACACATTCCCGGGAGCTCACATGAACACTGCATGAGCACTGTTGGGAGAGAAAAGCCAGTGGTGTTTGGCCGCAGGGCTCACGAGGCGTGTCAACCTCATATGAGCACCAGAAACAAGAGCCCAAGCACCTCTGGAATCGCACCACTAGTGGTGAGTATAGACTTTTTTATTTTCACTGGTGGAAACCTGTGAAATGAGAAGGGGTTGTCTTAGTAGTGGCTAACCTCTTGTTTCTGTCCCCATATATGCTGCTCTTAGATGGAATAGCCAGAACCTGGTGATAGTTTCTCCTTAAGGATGAGATTGGAAGACCATCCACTTTAAAATAAATGCCATCTGTATCCACACCTCAACAATATAGATGTCTTTATAGAGTAGTTGAACATTATTGGTACAATATTATAAGGTGTATCTGTCACCAGATTTCACAGTACAAATGCAACTAAGAAAATAGATCTTTGATTGGATAAGGCCAGTGAAATTACTTTGAAAATCCATGCCAGAATGACTTTATAATCATCATATTAATATGAGCATTTTGTGTGTCTAGATATAGAATGTTTGATCTCTGACCACTGATCCTGACTTGACACCTGCAGCTTGTACTGAGCATCGTAAGATCTCAGCAGTAGGAGGGACACTGATTTGCTGCAAGTCAGGCTCGTTGAATGTAAACTTTCAAAAAAGATTATACATCTTTTCTAAGTTACTAACTAGCTTATTACAGTCTGTTCAGGTCTAAATATTATTTGTTTTTGCATTGACCAGTCTGGTGACATATCTGCTTTCAATAGTATTTCCACTTTCTAGCGATCTTAAAAATTGGCTTCAAGGTAGCTGCCAATGTTCAGATTTTTTTTTTCTTTTTAAAGATGGAAGGAAGCCTTTTCCAGTAAACCATGGGAAAACTAGTGAGGACACATTATTAGAAGTAAGTGTTCAACGTGATGACGTGGGTAATGTAAAGGGGGAGACAACAAACTGAAAAAAAAAAAAAATTTAATAGAAAAAAGTGAATTCAGAAAAGTTTCTAGTTTTTCTTAGAGATCTCTAAGTTGTACAAATATTTAAAATTTGTATAGCAACAAAAAGTGACACATACTACCCAGGCCTCACCTTAAGGCTGGGGTTCCACTTGCGAGAGCGATGCAAGAGACTCGCGCATGTCTCGCACTGCATCACCCTGCACAGCCACCCTCTCTTTGGACAGGAGTATGCAGCTGTATAGAACTACATGCAGTTGACACGCTCCTGTCTGGAAAGCGAGTGGCTGTGCCAGGTAATGCGATGCGAGACATGCATCCCTCTGGCAAGTGGAAGCCCGGCCTTAAGGCCCAGTCTCGCATAACGACGCATGAGCGATCCCGATCCCCATAACGATGTGCAGAGATCGCTGGTGCGTCTTTTTCACATCGCTGGTAAGATATCAAACAGGCATCTCGCCAGCGATGTGAAAAACGACGCACTAGCGATCCAGAATTATACCGAGGTCGTTGTGAATTTTCTGGTCATCATAATGGGAGACCCAGACAATGGGGTTTAGGACACTGCCCTCCGGAGGTCACACTAGGTACTACAAGTTTGTAGACACCGCCTCCTCCGCTTATAAACCCCTACCGCAGGGAACATCCTCAGTTTTAAACTTAGTGTGCTCGGAGGATCACGCTTTGCTTTCACTTCACTGCATTCTCACTACTTACGTGATGGCGTCTGAAGACAAGGTAATATGGTCCTGGTCGGGACCTGCGACAGCCTCCCCGCTCACCCTTGTGGCACACGCAGGTGGAGGTACCGGAGGGCCTAGAGCCTGGACACTTTGTGTTCTCCCGGTACGCTGTCGCGCTCCTTTCCATCCCTCTCTGGGGGGCTCTGGAGAGTGGGAGATGGGAGCCTTGCACAGCTCCGCTCCGTCCGAGGCCTCCCTAAATGGTGCTTACAGACCGGACTGGAGCCAGCCCAGTCCGAGGCCTCCCTAAATGGTGCTTACACTCCGGACTGGGCTGAACCCCCGTCCGAGGCCTCCCTAAATGGTGCTTACAGACCGGACCGGCACTGAGGCACTCTGTGTCTCCTGTGTCCCTGGGGGTAGTGTCTGTCACTTTATGTGACCTGACACTCAGACCGCGCGTTACCCTCGGGTCCGCGGATCTGGAGGTGTACCCTGTGCTGGGGGCACCCTGGCTGACCGCCCTGTGTGTCACAGGGGCTGAGGCCGGAGACTGCTGATCTTTGGATGTAATTGCAGTCCGTGTGTGTGTAATGTGTTTTACACTATTTCCCGCGCTGCGGGCTCCAGCACCTCCATTTTGAGGCTGCCTGGAAGAGAGGAGGCAGCCCTTGCGGTGACGTCACCGGGGGGGGCGGGTGTGTGTGCTTCCCGCGTGTTCTCGGCGCCGCCCACGACTTTACTGGCGGCGGCCATCTTCTCCCTCACTTCCCAGCTGGGATCTACGGCAGCGCGTGTCTGCACTTCAGAGGGAGACCGGAACTCGCGGAGGTCACACACACACACCGCTTCCTCCCACCGCTTTACTGCGGTTGGTAAGCCACCGGGATTCCCGGTTTGTTTGTCTGTACGACTTGGCTTATACATCCCCTACTGTGGCTATGTCCTCAGTTAGGAAGCTTGCTGCTAAGGCGGCAGATGCCACCATTACCTGTACTACATGCAATGGTACACTGGTGGAGGGGTCCTGCAATAACTGCGGACGCCCAGAAGCCCGGACTGGCTCTGCTGAGGCAGCAGCTCCGGTGCTGTACCCTGAGGTTCAGGTGATCCCAGGACCATGGGAAACGCAGAATAGGATCAATGAATCCCTGCTGTCCCAGATGTCCTCCATGTCGCAGTCACTGGAGGCACTTCATAGGAGACTGGAAAACCCAGCTACTCCTTCCAGTTACCCCCGGGTGTCTCCCTCTTCTGCTGTGAGACCCCTTAAGCGAGCTCGTCGTGAGGAGTCACCCGAGCTCCAGGCTCTCTCTGAGGAGGAGCGTTCCTCTGATGGTGAGGAAGATGATGGGGGTTCTACTCTCGGGTCTGTGTCTGAACCTCCAGATGGGGTGGAGGATCTGGTGTCCTCCATCAATGAGACCTTACGTCTCGTGACTCCCCCTGAAGAGGTGATCGTGCACCCGAAGGAGGTCTATCAATGGCTGCGGCCAGAGGCTAGACCGAGTGGCTCTTTCATGGACCACACTAATTTTGGAAGGGTGGTTAGAGCACCCAGGTTACATCCTGGGCGGCGCTATGTCCGTAAACCTAAGGACAATCGCTTCCCCTTCTCCCAGGAGGTGCTTCAGGAATGGTCGCAGTCTCCAAAGGTGGACGCTTCCATGACTAGAATTGCTGCACGCTCCCTGTTTTCTGCCTCTGATAGCTCCTCATTGAAGGATGCGACTGATAGACAGGTCGAGCAACTCGCCAAGTCTTCCTATGAGGCTGTGGGGTCTTCATTTGCCCCTAATTTTGCCACGGTCTGGACCTTACAAGCGATTACTACCTGCTTGGATGGTATCACGGACCTGGCAAGATCCAGTCCAGAGGTCCTGGCGCTTACCGAGAGGGCAAGGGCCTATGCGGATTATGCCAGGACGGCATCTTTGGAAACTGCCACTCGCTCAGCTGTGGCTTCGGCCAATGCGATAGCGATCCGCAGGTTGTTGTGGCTACGTCTTTGGGACTCAGATGCCACGTCTAAGAAGATTTTGCAGAATCTTCCGTTCGCTGGTGACAGGCTTTTTGGCACCGAGCTGGACAAGCTGATAAACGATTCTGCTGAGTCTAAGATCCCGCAGAATAAGCCTAAGCCACGGTATACCGTTAAAAGGAACCCTAAACAGTGGTCCTTTCGCTCCAGCTCGCAGTCATCCGCGACGTCCGCTCGCGCGGACCGAGCGGGCAAGCCAGCTACTCAGTGGCGCTCCAAGAGTCGTCAGAAGAAGCCGGCGGGGGCAGCAGCTGCCACCCCCAAGCCCGCCTCGACATGACTCGCTCTCTCATCCTGCCTCCCCACAGGTGGGGGGCCGCCTGTCTCGATTCCAGGACAGGTGGCTACTTCACGTTCAAGATCAGTGGGTCCGAGACGTAGTCTCGCGAGGTTACAGGATAGAGCTGACATCAAAACCGTTATCCCGATTCCATCGGTCTGTTCCATCCCCAGAAAAGGCTCAGGCTTTTCACTGGGTGTTGGAGGGACTCCGCAGAGACGGAGTAGTGGTCCCAGTGCCCACGGCAGAGAGGTTCAGGGTTTTTACTCCAACCTCTTTATTGTCCCGAAAAAGGACGGCTCCTTTCGACCGGTCCTGGACCTCAAATTGTTCAACCGTCACGTGTTGGTTCGGAAGTTCCGCATGGAATCCCTGCGCTCCGTGATCGCGGCTGTGTCGCAGGGAGACTTCCTAGCGTCCATCGATATCAGGGACGCTTACCTTCACGTGCCCATTGCACCGGCTCATCAGCGCTGGTTACGATTCGCAGTGGGGGACGAACACTTCCAATTTGTGGCCCTACCCTTCGGGTTGGCCTCAGCACCACGGGTGTTCACGAAGGTGATGGCCTCTATGATGGCTCTCCTGCATGTGCAGGGTCACGCCGTCATACCATATCTGGACGACCTATTGGTCAGGGCGCCATCGGAAGACCTTTGTCGGGTGAGCCTGGAGGTGACCATGAGGTCTCTGGAACAGTTCGGGTGGCTTCTCAATACTCAGAAGTCGACCCTGGTTCCGACCCAGTCATTGACATATCTGGGCATGGACTTCCACACGGACTCGGCCCTGGTGTCTCTACCTCAAGCCAAGCAGCTGGCGATCCACTCAGGAGTACAGAATGTTCTCCTGTCACCTCACTCATCCCTTCGGGCGTTGATGAGACTGGTGGGACGCATGGTAGCGGCGATAGAGGCGGTGCCCTTTGCACAGTTTCGTCTCCGTTCTCTCCAGCTGGAGATTCTTCGCCGATGGGACAAGAGAGCAATATCTCTGAATCGGTTGGTGGCACTGTCACAACCGACCAGGGACTCCCTGCAGTGGTGGCTCCAGCCACATCACTTGCCACGGGGCCGGTCGTTTCTCAAACCATCATGGTTAGTGGTGACCACCGACGCCAGTCTGAAGGGCTGGGGGGCGGTGTTCTTACACCACAGGGCTCAAGGCCTCTGGACTCAGTCGGAGTCAACGTTGCAGATCAACGTGCTGGAGATCAAGGCGGTCTATCTGGCGCTCCTGGCGTTTCAGAAATTCCTGACAGGACAGCCCATTCGGGTACAGTCCGACAATGCGACGGCCGTCGCCTACATAAATCATCAGGGAGGGACCAGAAGCGCTCAGGCCCTCGCCGAAGTCCACCGCATTCTGTCGTGGGTAGAGGAAAACGACTGCCTGATCTCCGCAGTTCACATCCCAGGGGTCGAGAACGGGGAGGCCGACTACCTGAGCCGGCAGGGGATGGACGCCGGAGAGTGGTCTCTACATCCAGACGTCTTCCGGGTCATCTGCGGCAGATGGGGCACTCCGGACGTGGATCTGATGGCCTCGCGGCTGAATCATCAGGTGCCGCAATACATGGCGAGATCCTGGGATCCTCAGTCTCTGGGGGCGGATGCCCTGATCCTGAGTTGGTCCAGTTTCCAGCTGCCATATGTGTTCCCTCCTCTGGCTCTGATTCCCAGGGTTCTGTGGAAAATCAGGTCGGAGTGCAGAGTAGCCATTCTAGTGGCTCCGGATTGGCCCAGGAGGTCCTGGTATCCGGACCTGTGGCAACTGTCAGGCGGACACAGGTGGGCTCTTCCAGATCGCGCAGATTTACTCGCGCAAGGCCCATTCTTCCACCTCAATTCCAAGGCCCTCAGATTGACTGCATGGCTCTTGAGGCCTGGCTGCTGACTTCCAGGGGTTTCTCTCCTACAGTGGTGGCCACTATGAATCGGGCTAGGAAGCCCGTTTCCAGGAAAATGTACCACAGAACGTGGAAAATCTTTTTTACCTGGTGTGCCTCTGGTGGACGGTCCCCTTGGCCCTTGTCCATCCCGACGTTGTTGGCCTTCCTACAGTCGGGTTTGGAATTGGGATTATCCCTTGGCTCTTTGAAAGGTCAAGTATCAGCACTTTCTGTGCTGTTTGACAGGCGATTGGCGCTCCTCCCGAAGGTCCGTCAATTTCTGCAGGGGGTGTCATGGATGGTTCCGCCCTACAAGAGACCTCTGGACCCTTGGGACCTTAACATGGTCCTGGCGGCATTACAAAAACCGCCGTTTGAGCCTCTGAGGGATGTTTTCTCTATCTCGTCTGTCCCAGAAAGTGGCCTTTCTGGTGGCGATTACATCTCTGAGGAGGGTCTCAGAATTGGCTGCACTATCGTGCAAGTCACCCTTTCTGGTGGTTCACCAAGACAAGGTGGTGTTGCGCCCACGGCCAGAATTCTTGCCGAAGGTGGTTTCAACTTTTCACCTGAACCAGGAGATTGTTCTCCCATCATTTTGCCCTGCTCCCGTTCATCAGGTTGAGCGCGATCTCCATACTCTGGATCTCGTGAGAGCTATACGCATTTATGTGTCCAGGACCGCCTCCTTCAGGAGTTCGGATTCCTTATTTGTTCTTACGACAGGTCGCTGTAAGGGGTCCGCGGCTTCGAAGTCAACCTTGGCCAGATGGATTAAGGTTTCCATTCAAGAGGCTTACCGGTCTTCTGGTTTGCCTCTCCCGGTGGGATTGAAGGCTCACTCTACCAGAGCCGTAGGTGCCTCCTGGGCCTTGCGACATCGAGCGTCTGCTCTACAGGTGTGTCAGGCGGCCACTTGGTCCAGCCTACACACTTTCTCTAAGCACTATATGGTGCATGCCCATGCCTCTGCGGATGCAAGTTTGGGCAGGCGGGTTCTCCAGGCGGCGGTTGCCCACCTTTAAAGGGAACCATGTGTTATCCGTCTTGTTGAGGAACTTTTCCCGCCCTGGGGTATTGCTTTAGGACATCCCCATTGTCTGGGTCTCCCATTATGATGACCAGAAAAAAGAGAATTTTGTTTACGTACCGTAAATTCTTTTTTCTTTAATCATCAATGGGAGACCCAGCACCCACCCAGTTGTTCCGTTGCATGTTTTGCAGTTGATCTGTTCCCTGTTGGGACAGTGTTTGCCGGGTTGTTGAACCGTCTGTGCACGGCATTCTTCCCGATGTTTCGGGTGTGGTTTATTTCCTCCTCGCAGCTTATGGACCAAACTGAGGATGTTCCCTGCGGTAGGGGTATATAAGCTGAGGAGGCGGTGTCTACAAACTTGTAGTACCTAGTGTGACCTCCGGAGGGCAGTGCCCTAAACCCCATTGTCTGGGTCTCCCATTGATGATTAAAGAAAAAAGAATTTACGGTACGTAAACAAAATTCTCTTTTTTCTCTCCATAGCGTAGCATTGAGATCGTTGCTCATTATCTCTGTCAAACACAACGATGTATCGTTCCCAGCGGGAGCACAACGACGCAGGAATGACCCAGAGCAGTGTGTAAAGATCAACGATCTCACAGCAGGGGCCAGATCGTTGGTGCGTGTCACACAGAACGACATCGCTATTGGGATCGCTGTTGCGTCATGAAATCTGTGACGCAACAGCGATCTTGTTAGCGATCTCGTTACGTGTGACAGGGCCTTTAGTCTAAGATACTGCAGTCTCTAATATAATGTACTTTGGAGATTCTACTAATTGGTTACTTGTTCCCAGCAAGGGGATTCAAGGTAGTCTCAAATTGCAAAAAACCAGATAACAAGCGGGTGGTGGCATATAAAGAGGTTGTTTAGACCCGTATTACAAAATAAACCTAATGTGCTGGGACTCTCATCCCAACCTGCCTCCCAAACATCCTTTTCACTTGGTACAGGCAAGATATACCGCCTACCATGATGGTGGTTCTATTAATACTGCATATTGTTTGTCGATGACTAACTCATATACTCTATATGATGCACAGTTTATGTATCTCCCATTCACTTTTCTGCTCAGCTGTAGCTGTTTTTGTTATTTCAGCCTTCTAAGGCTGTTGCATGTAGATATGTATCTAACCTGAATTACTTTGGCATTCCCACTGTGATGCTTCTGCTTTTCTTTTCTGAAAGGGGTGGTGGTGGGGTTGGATGGGACATCCCGTTTTCAAAGAGGACCTATAACCAAATTTTCATATTAAACTGACATATTATGTAAGGGCTCATTTACACGACTGTATTTACGTTCCGAGTTCTGGCAGTGGAGAAAATGAACAGCACTGGGACCAATTTTTTATCAAATGGGGAAATGCATATACAGTGATGCCTCGGTTTTCGTCAACTTCGAATATTGTCAGTTTTGGTTTTCGGACAAATTATCGCCGAAAACCGAGGTATCACTGTAATTCTTTTTTTTTTTTTCACTGATGAAATCTATGCTTCCACTAGTTTATTCAGTACCAAGTCTTTGGGTGCACAAAAGAAATCAGATGCTATACTGTTGCTCCATATACTATCTATTTTTTATGGATAAAGTCCATCTTGGCAGAACCAGAGAGATTTCACTGGGGGCGTGAACTACGTCCTCTTTCTGATGCTGACCAATCATAAGTAGGCAGCCACATGGTTGGGGAAAGAAGCACATGCCGCCATGAGATGAGCGCTGTCAGGTAATCACACTCCAGCATGAGGAGAGCAGACTGACCGTCAGTTTTATTGTGGGGCGTGGTGTTCATTCCCCAGTGTGTGTTGCCTGCATATAATGGTCAGTGTTTTGGTCCACAATGAAATCTCTCTGATGATGCCCAGTTGGTATTAACTGTTCAGGTGCAATGGACTAGACAAAAAAAAGTTTTATTACAGTCTGCAGCACTCATTACATCATGGGTCCAGTTAAATATAAAACATTTGGTAAAGGGCCCTGATTGTATGAGCTATAACTTTAACCTGCACATTGTAGCTAATGACCCCTCTTTCAGGTTGCCAGCGCACAGCATTAACAATATGTCATTTGCTTTCATTTTGGTGCTTCATCTTGCTCTATTAGACTGGTGTTGATGTTGCTCATCTTGGTGCTTTTAGGAAGGAAACCACTTCTGCTCCTACATTTTCTTGTTTCCTATCCTGTCATCAGCTACTGGGTTAGTTAGCAGCTGTCTCTTCCTCCCTGGAGATTTGCTGTTGTTTCTTGAAGTCACCAGTGCTGTCAGCGTGCAGAGACCGACCCACATGGGATATACAGGAAAACTATAACAATAACTATACTTCACTTTCTAAGAAGATAGGATCTGTGCATATTTCTGACTGGAAAGCTTTGCAAGAGATTAAATTCTTTTAAATGATGCCACCTTAAGCCTTGGGCAACACGGTGCTTCTGTTATTTCCTAAGGAAGAAACATACAAAATTTTTGTTATTTCCCATTGGAAAACAATGAACACAAGATTATTGCAGTTATATCCAATTTGCTGTATAACTCTTTCACACTTCCTAATGAATGTTTATTGATGCTCACTTGTATGAAGGAGATAAACAGATGCAAAATTACCATGAGCACGCTAATATAGGTGCTAAAATTGTCTGCGCTCAGCTACATATGGGGACCTACATGAACAGACCGGTCTCTCCTGAGTATATAATGTGGCTTTTAAGTAGGACCGGTCCCAGCGAGGGAAATAGAAGGTGCTACATGGTCTGTGTAGTTAAAAAAAAAAAAAAAGGCTGTCATGTGAAAGGGTCCACGAAAAGAGTCAATGTTTATGTCTTTGAGAACCCATTTAAAATGTACCTGTCACAGGGTTTTCTTGTATAAGCTGTGGCCACTACCACGTAGCCCCTTTATACAGTATTCTAGAATGTCTCAGCTTATATGTGAAAAACCTGGTGGCAGGTTCACTTTAAGGATGATCACACATCTTATGTTTCAGAATAATAGGGATCTGATCTCAGTAAAAACATGAGTATCAGCATCAATATGACCAAAAAAACATCATAATAAATAGTGGTGGAACATTTAGTTTACAGTAGTCCTATTATGAGGCTTAAGAGTAAAAATTGAAGAAATTACCGTATTTTTTCAGATCATAAATCCACTTTTTCCCCCAAATCTTGGGGTAAAGTCTTTGGGGGTGAGTCTTATAGTCCAAATGTACAGTCTAGCTGTGCTATGGGGGGGTGGCAGCGGCAGTGGAGCTGGTCATCAGAGGCTGTAGCAGTGTCAAGTCAGTGACCTTGTGTCCAGGCTGTTTAAGATGATGTAACATTCACTGCAATCCCCCTGCCCATCACCTCTCAGTACTGAAGCAGACGCTGATAGGTGGGCAGGAAGATGGGTGGGGAGCAGAGGAGAATATGACATTAACTTAAAAAGCTGACACGTGATCGCAGGTCACTGCTGCCCCCACTGGCGAGCATGTATGTCGATATTAACTGCTTCCCTCGCAACATTGGTTTGGGAAGCAGTGAATATCCCAGCAGCGGACGGACGATTATGCTCTCCATCCCTCGTTCCCCTGCTGCAGCGTGACATCCTCCAGTCTTATGCCGGAAACTGACGCTTTGTGTTGAGCGGGGTGCATGACAGCAACATCACTGCTGGGCGTGCTGTTGGCACACTGATTAGCGTTCGGCATGAAGAGACTGGAGGACATCACAGTTCTGCAGGGGGAGCGATAAGACACAAGTATAATCATTTATTTTATTTTTTAAGTGTGCTCCATGATGGGGGCCATACATACCAGGATATAGGCACATACCAGGGTGGGTGATCATATACCAGGAAGTGGGCCATATGCCAGGATGGGGGATCATGTACCAGGATATGGGCCAAATGCCAGGATGGGGGATCATACACTTAGATGTGGCAAATACATCAAGATAGGAGACATATATACCAGGATTGAGGACATGTATACCTCTTTACAATAAGTAACAATCTTGTAATAACTCTGCAGAAAATACCATATGCCACCTAAGGTTGCCCAGGCCATCCGCAGCCATTAAACAGCCACCAATCAGCCATATATTAGCTGAAAGGTGGTTCTCTCATTACCTGTGTAGACAGGCCAACTGCATTTCAATGCGCATAGAACAATTGTTAATACGATTATTATGTGCTGCTGAGAATGAAGATTTTTTTTTAAAGCAATCTTAAAAATAATTTCACCCATCAAATGAGCATTTTGCTCCTGTGTTGGGAGATTGTCGGACTATTTAGACAGGCTGATATTTGAGAAATGAGCTGTCCGAGGAACCCTCGTTCCTCATTATCAACTGGTGTATTGATCCTGCTGACTTGGCAATAATATAAGCAACATACAGCAACTTTAATAAAATAATGACAAGTTGTTGATGGCTGTCTTGTGATGTCCATTACCAGGATGCAGGCTGCTGTACAGGGGGGGTCTGTATTCCAACCAGTGGAGCCAGAGTTATCCGAGTGCTGTCACTTGTGAATGAGTTTTACAAAGTTGTGGTTACAGAACACATGCCATTAGTAATTATAGACAAACACTACTGTGGTGTACTTGAATTCCTTCAAGTTATTCTTGTGTTTGTTACTAATACTGATACTGTTGATACTGTTAGTCTGTAACTCTCCCATCAGTTTCCACAAGGGAGTAGATAAAGGCTTGCCAACAATATACCATGCATTCACAAGTAATAAATGATGGAGAGGAAAGTCAGTCCACTGGATGGAGACAATCTTCCTACCAGCTAATAGGACCGTGATGTTTCAGCCTTGTGTATAAGAAACATTCCTGGTCATCTTGTAGCTGCATGTTTGTTAGAAGTGTCTGGTCGTGCTGTGAGTACACTAATCTTTTTGATATCAAATATGTCTGGGTCTTTCTTTTTTTCAGGATGCCATTGAAGTCTGCAGAACGTTTATGCAGCGTGATCCGGATGAATTGAGGTTTACTGTGGTGGCTTTTTCTAAAGCGTGACAGAATCCAGACTTCGATGGAACGCTGAAATGTCCAAGAGGACTTGGAAGAAAGCCACGTTGATGAAAATAAAATTTTATATCTTTGTGAGAAAAGCTCCGAGTACTGTACATTAATAATAAAAAGACAATTTACCAATCCTGACCTCCTTTAGTGACTACTACCTCCTGTGAAGTGTTCACTTTTTTCATTTTTAGAGCATTTCATTGTGATGTTACCATTAAAGGTAACTAACTTTTATTTCAAACATTAATAGTACACATGAAAATGAGCAACCTTGTAAAGTGCTTCTTTCTTTACCAAGAATTGATCAGTCATTATCAAAATTCTAAATTCTGGGGTAAAGTCTGTATTCAGTGAAGACTTTCCCATTACTGAGATAGGAGATGACAGTTGTTACTGATAAGATTCTATGTAGATAGAAGAGGGGGAGGAGCTGTGCCTACAGCTCCCCGCTCTGCCTACAGCTCCCCCCTCTGCCTCTAGCTCCTCTTGTCATCATAAGTAACAAATGCCATCTCCTATCTCAGTAATAGGAAAGTCTTCACTGAATACAGATTTTACCCCAGAATTGAGAGTTTTGATGATAACTGAACAATTCAGGCATAAAAGTATTTTACAAAGCAGCTCATTTGTGCTATTGATTTATGAAATAAAACGACAGTTATGCTTTAAGCCAGGCTGCACCCCAACTCAAAATTCACTCTCATCCATAGAATTTTATACACTTATTATACACTTAGTTATAGCTTTTATGACATGCCATTTTAATGGAATTGGTCTCTATTTGAAGCTGTAACAGCTACCACTCTTGTTAGAATTTTTGTCCAATAATTCAGAAAAGAGTATTTGTGAGATGAGACACATGTTGGGCGACGGGGCCTGGCTTGCCATTTCCTTTCTAGTTCATCCAAAAGGTGTTTGGGTTAAGGTTGGGGTCTCTGTGTGGACAGTCAGGTTCTTCCACATTGAACTCACCCCACCTTGTCTCTATGAATCTTGCTTTTGTGCACTGGGGTACAGTCATGCAGGAACCGTAAAGCACCTTCCTTAAAAACTGTATCCACAAAGTTTGAAGCAAACAGTTATCCAAAATGTATTGGTATGCTGATCAATTTAAACTTTTCTATCACCCACAACAGCACCTTAGAAAGAAATATACCCACCCTATCACAGCTGAAACACAGTGTTTTGGTGTCCTAGAACCACAATCATTAACCCCAAAGGAATGGGTAATACGCTAAGGTAACAAGACCCCTAATGCAGGCCCCCCCCATCCCCATCCATCCAGTGGGTTAAAGAATTCCAGATAGTACTGGAGGTCTGTTGTAATTGAGGGGGTTAAAATGCAGTCCTGCAACAAGCTGCTGAGTCCAACAGATTCCCAGTCTATCCCTCTTACTTTGGATGATCATATTGGACTAAATTAAATATCACACTAGTAAACCCAGTCAATCCTCCTAAATCTGGTATCAGAAAAAAAACTGGCTGTGCCAAGCTGAATAAAACTTTTTTTTTAAACCAATAAACTTTTATTGAGAGTTTAAGAATTTACATACATAATAAAGTCATACATTTACTGTGGTGACATAAACAAGGAAAAGGAAGGGGGAGGAAGGGAGGGGAGGGAGAATACAATGCAGCAGAGCGATATAGTCTGTGTACCCATTCTGGAGATAAAATAGAAATAAGGAAGATAACAGTAATATACAAAGTTAACTGACTTACATATGGATATACAATTCCTTTCCAGATAATATACATTCAACAATGGCATGTGATATCTGAAATTGGTTCAACTCACTTTAACTTAATTTAGGTCTGCACTGTGTTGTAAGAAGAGACAAGCCACGGGTCCCACCACCGAAGGGTTTTTGTTCGTTATGGAAGGTCATGTACTAGCATAAGTTCGTACATGCAGTGTGAATTTAGTCGAGAGATAACCTCTGCTATAGTGGGCGGAGTTGCTGATTTCCAGTGAGCTGCTATTGTCAAACGTGTGGCTACCAGGACGTTGGTGAGAGTGGGTCTTAATATTGATGGGAGATTCTCGATGTCTAGTCCTAACAGAGCCAGAGGTGCTGACACATTAATAGGAACCATTAACAATTCGGTAAGTAGAGATTCTACTTGGAGCCATAGGCGGTGCATGTGAGGGCACGACCACCACAGGTGAACCATAGTGCCCGGGTCCACACAACCCCTCCAGCAACGAGAGGAAGGAGGAGAGGCGTTTGTGCCGAATTTAGCTAGCAACACTGGGGTCAGGTACCAGTTGAACAGCAGTTTTTTGGATTGCTCCAGATGAGAGAGGCATCGAGAGTATTTGGCCGCATGGGCTGAGGCGTGGTGCCATTCCTCTAAAGATGCAGTAAATTCAAGTCTGTCTTCCCATTTAAACATATAGGGTAGTTTCTCCGAGGATAGTGTTATTTGTATTGCGTTGTATATGATTGAGACTCCTCTAGTAACACAGCCTGATTGTTTAAACAGAGCTTGGATAGGTAGCGAAGTACTCAGAGGGTCAGAACTAGGGATATCAATAGTGTTTAAAAAATGTCGTAGACGAATATATGGGAAGAGGGAATTCGTGGGGAGATTGAATTTACGGTGGAGAGTTTCAAAGGATGCAAGATGGTTCTGTTCAAGGAGTTTCCAGAGAAAGGGGGGGCCTGGGGAGCCTGGAATACACCAATGCATTAAGGATATGTCACCCATGAGGAGCTCCACCGCCCGCAGTGTAATATACCTGAAAAGAAATGTAAGGTGTGTTCTGGAGAGTGCACGCCAAATAGAGAGAGTGCCCTGGACAGCCTTAAGAGTGAAAGTAGGGGAAGAGGAGCGTAAAAGGTTCATTTCCAGTAAAATGCGTGTGGAGCCTGCCAGAGCAAAATATGATTCTATTTGGAGCCAACGTGAAGAAGGAGATTGCGCCCACCAGGATCTTGCTGAATCTAGGCCAATAGCTGCATAATACGTGGCAATATCAGGGACTCCAAATCCTCCTCTTTTAGTGGGGAGAGATAAAATTTTCATCGCTACTCTAGGGGTTTTATTATTCCATATGAATCTGGTGAGTATTGATTGAAAGGTGCGCAGATATTTTTTAGGGAAGTGGTGGGGGATGCAGCGTAGAATGTATAGAATCCTGGGGAGGAGCATCATTTTCACCGTGTTTATGCGGGCCACCCAGGACAGCTGAAATGACGAGTAGTCCAGGCAAGCACTGCGGAGGGAAGAAATCAGGGTCTCACAATTCGTGCGTACAATATGATTTGAGTTTGTGATTTGGACTCCTAAATATTTAAAACCTGTCGGGGACCATAGTGAGGGGAAAAAAGAGGCAAGATGTCATTGTGAGTCTGTGGAGAGGTTGAGAGGAAAAGCGGAGGATTTTGCAAGATTCAGTTTGTAGTATGAAGCTGCAGAGAAGTCTGAAAGAACAGAAAGTACAGCGGGAAGAGAGGTGTTTGGGTTGGTGCACGTGAGGAGAACATCATCCGCATAGAGACTGATTTTGTGGTCTATTGGTCCTACCACAATCCCAGTGATCTCAGGATGCGAGCGAATTATAGTGGCTAGCGGCTCCATGACAAGGGCGAAAACTAGAGGAGAGAGGGGGCAGCCTTGTCTGGTCCCGTTTGAGATCGAAAAGTCCGAGGACGTGAATCCACCGGCCTTTACGAACGCACAGGGAGAAGAGTATAAAGCTAGAATAGAGGATCTTATATTCCCTGAGAAGGCGAATTTGTCCAGAACAGCTGCCAAGAACCCCCAGTGCACACGGTCAAAAGCTTTTTCAGCGTCAAGGGAGACCAGCACACTGGGGGTACCTCTCTTCTCTAAGACCTCAATGAGGTCTATAACTCGCCTTGTCGCATCTCTCGCCTGTCTGCCAGGTATAAAACCTACCTGGTCTATGGCGATCAAGGACGGAAGTACCCCCTTGAGATGGTCCGCCAGCAGTTTCGCATATAATTTTAAGTCGCAATTTAACAATGCTATGGGGCGGTAGTTAGCAGGGTCGGTGGGAGTTTTCCCTGGTTTCAGGATTGTAGAGATTGAGGCTCGAAGGCCCTCGGGTTTGATGTTCCCCTCACGCTGCCAATGGGTAAAGAGGGCTAGGAGACGCGGAGCAAGAAGAGGAGCAAAGGAAGAATAATATTGAAAAGAGAAGCCGTCAGGACCTGGGGCAGATCTCTTCTTGGATGTGCGGATGACCTCTAATATTTTTTGTAGAGAGAAAGGAGCATTAAGAGTATTTAGTTGTGATGGGGATAGGGAAGGGAGATTAGCTTTAGCAAGAAAGTTAGAGATGATTGTCTGAGTGGGTTGTGGGGTCGAGGAAGAGGAGTGGAGATTATAAAGTTCATTGTAAAACTCTCGGAATTGTTCAGCAATGTGAATTGGGTTCCGGATAGCTGCACCTTGGGGTGAAGTGAGTTGAGAGATACGAGTGCGTGCCTCGGACTTTTTAATCCTGCGCGCCAGTAGTGCTCCTGCGCGGTCACCCATACTGTAATAGTGAGATTTCGTCTTTTTCAATTGAAGTTCCACCTTGGTGAGGAGAAGAGCTCTGAGATCATTGCGGGATTTTGTGAGGTCAGAGAGAATGTTTGGGGATGGGGTGGTTTTGTATAATGTTTCAAGTTCTTTTAATTTGTTTAGGAGGGAAGACAGAGTTGCGTTATACTGTCTCTTCTTAAGTGCTGCAAGCTTGATTAAGTAACCTCTCATAGCAGCCTTATGGGTGAACCATAGCGTGTCTGGGGCAACGTCATCTACCTCATTTATCTGGAAGAATTCTGTCAGTTGTGAGGATAGAGTATCACAGTTGTCTTGTGAGGTTAAGAGTCGTTCATTAAGCTTCCAAGAGGTGAAATGGTTACGTTGGGTAGAGTCCGTAAAGGTCAGGGTGATAGGGGCGTGGTCAGACCATGTGATTAAGTCAATCGTTGGGTTCAGGCAAAGGGGCAGTAGAGAGTCGCTGACTAGTATAAAGTCTATTCGACTGAATGAGCGATGTCGGGGGGAGAAGAAAGAGTAGTCACGTTCAGTACTGTGGTGGTATCTCCAGACATCATGAAGATGAAAGGAGTCAATCAGTGGGCTCAAGTCCGTCCTGTATATTGATGGTGAGGAGCAGTCAAGTGAACGTATTAGGGGGGCATTCAGGTCTCCGGCAATCAGTTTATGACCAGTCATAGTAGGAGTGAGAGATTGAAGGGTAGTGCGTATGAAAGTGGTCTGTTTGTGGTTGGGGGCATAGAGGGCAAGTAAGGAGAAGAGAACATCATTTAGTTTACATGTGATTAGTAGGAAGCGGCCCTCTGGGTCCGGGGTAGCAGTTATTAATTCAAATGTCAATCTTTGAGAGACCAATATACTTTTTTCTTCGCGTTCGCGAAGTATCGATAGGGAAATAGATGAGATTTTATGCGTACATTGTCCTCCTCCAACAAATGAGTTTCTTGCAGAATGACAACATCCGCTCGAGATTTTCGTAGTTGGTTATATAACAGGGAGCGCTTTTGTGGGGAGTTTAAACCATTAACATTCAATGATAAAACAGATATAGCCATAGGTAAATTCTAGAGTAGTTTCAAGCATTGGGTAAAATATTAAGCACATCAATGTAACATTATGACTGCATGCATCAGTAATGTGGAAGGGAGATAGGGAGGGCAGAAAGGAAGGGAAAAATAAAGTAAAAAAAAAACAAAACACATTAAACCATAATGTATGCGCTGCAACAGAGGAACGCACATACATCATGGAACAAAACTTAGAAGTGAACAGGCTGAACACTGTAGTACCGAGGGAGGGGTCCCAAGCAGAGGGACAGGAGGTCCGAGGACCCGGTTCCCAGGCACTCGCAGTCCAGAAAGTGGGGGGGGGGGTTAGTCCAAACCAATTGGTGAGGGACTAGTACAAAGGGAAAAGAGCGAGAGAGGTAAAATAATTCGCTCAGTGGGGCAAAACCTCCCTGTATCTCAGGTAGTAACAGAGGGGTGAGAGCTATGAAAAGGATGTAAAGAGAGGGAAGGAAAGTAGGGGTTTAGATGGGGGGAGGGAGGGTGCAGTGAGAGAGAGAGAAAAGGTAATATAAGAGCCGAATGTTAGGGAAGATAAAAGGGGGGGGAGAGGAGAGCTTCAGGAGATAGAGAAAGGAAGGAAAGAATGAAAATTAGTAAAGGTGAATTGGAGAGAAGCGAGGAAGGAAGGAGAAGGAAAATGTAAGAGAGCCAAGTGGGTTAAGAAGTAGAGATACGACCTGGGAGGTTTAGGTAAAGGACCAGGAAGGCGGAAGTCCCAGGAGCCACGCCAGCGTTATAAGGTCCAAAATGACTTGTAGCCACATCATCCAGAGAAAGACGAATCCATCACACGATTTTCCATTCCGGATCCACTCTGCGAGGTTTAGAGTCACGCTTGGAAGGCTGTCCTGAGTCCGGTCTTTGTGAAGTAAGTGGATCTGCAGGGGGAAGCATATTCCATGACTTCAGAAGATGTTCCGCTCTCTGGGGGGTTAGGCAGACATATGATGTATCGTCCTTTCTAACAATCAAGCGGGTGGGACGACCCCAGCGGTATGGAATGTCTTTTTCTCGTAGAATTGTGGTGAAGGGCTTGAACGCCCTGCGGGTAGCCAGTGTGGCAGAGGATAGATCTGGGAAGACTTGTATGTCAGAGAACTTCACAGAGAGGGATGGGGATGCACGTAGGGCCCGCAGGAACTCTTCTTTAGCCTCATAGAAATGGATCCTACTCAGGACGTCCCTAGGCAGGTCCACACGGACCCCTTTTGGTTTGGGGACCCTGTGGATGCGATCCACTTTCAGATCCCTAAGTTCAAGATCAGGAAGGACCTCTCTCATGAAGTCCTGCAGGAAGCTTCTGAGTTCCTCTTGTGGGACAGATTCTGGAATGCCCCTCAGGCGAATATTGTTTTGCCTGTTGCGGTCCTCCAAGTCAGCTTGTTTGGTACATGCTGCACTCATTGTGGTTTGGAGAGCTTCATGCTCGTCCCATAGGTCATTGTGGGATTGGATTAATTCGGCCATTTTAGACTCCATGGAGTCTGTGCGGTTTCCCAGGTCCGTCACTTCTCCCCGGAGGTCTGCGACCATAGACCTCATGTCTTCTTGTAATGAAGACCGGAGCTCCGCCAACAAGGACTTCATTAATGAAAGGGTGACTGGAGTCTCCGGGGGCAATGAGGAGGCCGAGGTCTCCTGTGTTTGCTGGTCCCTGCGTGAGGCGCGCGCAGCTCGAGGAGACTGTGGCGCCATGTTGGAGGAAAGCGCGGGAGCCTGGGGGCCCGGGGAGAAGAAGTCCGAGACCCGTCTTGGTAAGCGGGCCGGTTGGTTCTTGACTTTCCCCATGAGTGCAGGAGAGGATTCTGGACGGGAGCACAGGGTTTGTGCTGAAAATAAGCGATGTGGCAGCTTAAAAATCCGCTTTTGTGGCTCAGGGTCCGGGAGCTCCTGGTTTATGCGACTTGCTCCATTGGCAGTCAAGCCACGCCCCTCCTGAATAAAACTTTTGTAAGTCCAGTCTATACTCCTAGTCTGGAGCCATAAGACTGTCTTGTAGACATTGACATGTGAAACCTTTATTTAGCCCAATCAATCCTCCTAGCTTGGAGTCGTAAGATAGATATGATTATTACAAGCTTGGTGGCACAACCTCCTTGTCTGGAATTGCAGGTTGGACTTGTTGGTGTTAGGTAGGTAGATGATCAATATCCCAATCATTGAACTGAATAGTTCAGAATACTTGGATTACAAACTAGACATACAACTAGACTAGGAGTCAGAGTACGGTAGTTAAAGTCAGTACGATTTCTGAAGTTTTGTGCACAGGTTTTTCTTTCCCTTGCAGATTTGGTGCAGAAATAAATCTGCAGCAGGTCAATTCTTGCAGCATTTTTTGCTTTGTCTTTCTACCCCAAATGCATGAAAAATGCATGCAAAAAACACATGCGAAAAAAATTGCATGAAAAAAGCATCAAAACACATTGCTTTTTTGGTGCGTTTTTCCTGCCAGGAGATTCAAATTTGATGCAGAAATGTCTGCAACTAAATATTCATTATGCGCACATAGACTAAAACTCCTCCTGAAATTGGTTTAACGGGAACCTGTTAGCTCGTGTTTGCCCCCAAACCTATCACTATCTGTCCCTGCAGCTTCCTACTACATCCCTAACCTACATCCCTTAGCTCGCTCTGAGCTAAAATTGTTCTAGAATCGTTGTAAGTAAACTCTTTTTTTTTTTTTTACATCTCCATATGCTAATTCGTTTTCTTGACTACATATGTAGTCACACTGGGTGTTCTCCATTGCTCCATTCTCCCCTTCCTCGCTGCTGGTATCAGTGGGTGTGATCATTCATTCTGAAGCACAGTCTCAACTCAAAATTCAAGGCTCATCCTTCCGGGTATGACACGTCTGTTGCTCATAATTTCTGGTCTGGTGCATTGTGGGGGATCATCAGGTGTACAGGACTGGCTTCAGAGTGCACACTGCACATGCTCCGGACCCGGCCTGTGAAGTGATACATCCCCACGCTGCCACACTGTCATACCCAGAAAGAGGAGCCTTGAATTTTGAATTGAGCCGCGCTCTCGAATGCTCGAATGAATGATCTAGCCCACCTGGGCGTGATATCAGCAGAGAGGGAGTGGGGGGCGAAGAATGGAGCCGTGAAGAACGCCTAGTGTGACTTCATATGTAGTCAAGAAGACTAATTAGCATACAGAGTATAAGTAACTAACGGCATTCATATAAAGACATCAGTTCTGCTGATGCACACTGCTCTGTACAGCACAAGCAATAGCGATGATTGCAGCTTCAAATCCTCTAAGGCTGGAAACACACTATCCTACTTATATGCAAGTCTCTCAGACGAGACTCAGATCAGTGACCCTGAACGGCCTCTCCTTCTCTGGACAGGTGTGTGGAGCTGCATAGAAATAGTCATGGCCAAAAGTTTTGAGAATGATATAAATATTAATTTTAACAAAGTCTACTGCTTCAGTTTTTCTAATGGAAATTTGCATATACTCCAGAATGTCATAAAGAGTGATCAGCTTAACATCAATTACTTGCAAAGTCAATATTTGCCTAGAAAATGAACTTTACCCCCAAAACACATTTCAACATCATTG
>JARQOC010000002.1:562139288-562264908 GCA_033576535.1 Allobates femoralis | reverse complement strand
GCGATCTGCCACCGGAGGGTAACAGCTGCTAGACACGTAATGTATATGTGCAGCGCTGCATGCGGGGGGGCCCAGAAAGTGAGGTGGGGGCGCCAAACTTTGAGGGGGGCCGTATGACTCGCGTATAAGCCGAGGGGGGGACTTTTCAGCCCAATTTTTGGGCTGAAAAACTCGGCTTATACGCGAGTATATACGGTAGCTATCTCTTATGTATTCAAACTGTGAATCTTGGTCCAGTATACCCCCTTTTCATTGCATGATGCTTTGTTTTTAGCCCCTTTGTCCCTGTTGTTTTACTCTATCACCGGGTGTAATCTGTATAGTACTGTTTGTTTATATGAACTTTATTTAATAAATTATTTAAGCAGGATTGTTTTTTGTGGCATTCTTCTCCTTAATTTCTGGGGAGGGGTGTCCCTTTTTTCAGGTTTTTGGTTGGTTCCCAGTTCAATTTGGATCCTTGAGGTCCAATTTTGTAGGTTATTATTTTACTCCACTTGTTAACTCAACAGTAACAACTCTAACAGTTCTTTTCAGCTCTTTACACACAGTTCACACTAGCTATGGGTATGGGTTCTCACTGCAGCCAGGACGGTTCCTCTGCGTCACTCCCCTCAGTGTACCTCTCGGGCCCTCTAGTTCATTCTGTCCACTCGCATATGAGTTCGGTCTGGCCATCATGGGCTCTACTGTGAGCCATCCCATGCTCTGGGTCACCAGCCCTAGTACGATGGCTTTGTCCTACTCCTTACCTGTTGTTTGGTCTTGGGGACATGGAGCTCCCACACCCCAACAGGTGTCTCATGGTTAGGGGCTTGAAGCATTCCCGACCACATCTACAGAGTCTGGCCCAGCCACCAGTGACCTGGATTGTCGGACTTACCTGGCTCCTTCTGCTTCTCCGCTGGTTCCAGCCTGGTCTTTGACCGGCTACTAAGGGTGCAGGCCGCCGAGCCCCGTTGTTCTGTCTGTCTGTCTCAGTCAGTACTCAGCCGTGGGGTGTCGCATCTTGGGGAGGCTTCTCTACTCCTCTACCCTCCAGGGATTCACTCGATCTTCTCCCCCAACTTAGTGTTCTTAGTTCCTTTTGGAGTCTTGTTCCTCCACCCCTTTCCTGGGTTCTGTCTACTTCCCATCCTCATGTAGATACTCCCACCACCCCTCGCCTGGCATGAAGCGTCTTGGGCTCAGGGTCGGAGTGTGGGGGGTGTTTTTGTGAGCTGACCATCTTACCTGTCCCAACTGCAGTTCACCCTGTGGCCACCTCGTCACAAGGGCGCCACACTCTTAGTGCTCTGCTCCAGGGTGAGCTCAGGCACAGCTCCGGTCCCCAGAGCCTTCTCCTCACTTCCTCTCTCTTCCCTCTCTTTAGACGTTCTGACGGATCCCTCCTTCTGGCCAGAACCAGAGTAGCTCCCCTGAAGTATGGTTGTAAAGCTCACCCTTCTGGCCTGGAGTCAGGAAAAGTGTTGCATGCTGGTGTTACCTAGTGTGGGGACCTCCTCCTGCTTGCAGGCATGACATCACCCCCTGTGAGGGAGGCAATGCCACTGTGGCAACTGGACCACTGGGGTGCCACATATAATAAACTGCAAGAACATCCAGTCTATGCTTGCTAACATTACCGTAAGATAACTATTATACATTGAATACAATATGCATATATGCATATTTATCCACATTTCTACTACAATGTACAGTGGCATGTAAAAGTTTGGGCAGCTCTGGTCAAAATTATTGCTATTGTGAACATTTGAACAAGTTGAAGATGGAATGATCACTAAAAGGCCTAACGTTGACACATGTGCTTTATATTTTATATCTTAGGCAAAAAATATATTTTCATCTTTAATATTTTCAAAATTACCAAAAGAAAAATGGGATGTTGCAAAAGTTTGGGCATCCTTGGGTATTTGGGTGCTCAGCTGACTGACCAATATTTCAGACCTTAATTAGCCTGTTAGAGTTATGGCTTGTTCACTATTATTATTAGGAAAGCGCAGGTGAAGCAAATTTCACAGCTTTATAATAATCCAGCCTCTTCTTACCTTGTGCAAAAAAACAGCTTTTCTAAGCAGCTGCCTAGCACTATGAAAATGAATATGGGGGCCAATAAAGCAGGAGAAGACTATAAGAAGATAACATATCGTTTTCAAGTTGCAATTGCCTCTGTTCAAAATATAATTAAGAAATGCATTTAAAGGGAATAGCAGTGATCAAGTAAAGGTCTGGAAGACCAAGCAAAATGTATGTGACAACTACTCGAAGGATTGCTAGAGAGGCAAATTAAAACTCCTGCTTGACTTCAAAAGACCTTCAAGAACATTTAGCAGATTATGGAGTTTCGCTATGTTTTTCTACTGTTCAAAAAACACCTGCACAAATATGGCCTTCATGGAAAACTCATCAGAAGAAAACCTCTTCTGCATCCTCACCATAAAATTCAGCATTAGAAGTATGAAAAAGGAACATCTAAACAAGTTTGATGCATTTTGGAAACAAGTCCTGAGCTTGAAATAGAGCTCTTTGGCCATAATGATCAAAGGTATGTGTTGAGAAAAAGGGCTCAAAATTTCAGGAAAAGAACATCTCATTAACCTATTACCATGGAGGTGGACTAATCATGCTTTGGAGTTGTGTAGCAGAAATATGGCCCGAGGAACATTTCATGGATAGAGGGAAGGATGGATTCAATGAAATTTCAGCAAATTCTTGATGCAAACATAATACCATCTGTAAAAAAGCTGAAAAGAATATGGCTTCTTCAAATAGATAATGATCCCAATCCATGTAAATATCCACAATAGAATACCTCACAAAGTGCAAGCTGAAGGTTTTACAATGTCTCTAACAGACCCCTGATCTGAACACTATTGAAAATCTGTGTATAGACCTCAAAATAACAGTGTATGCAAGACGACACCAAAATCTTTTCAAAGGAAGAATGGATGAAAATCTCTCAAACAAACATTGAAAAACTCTTGGTTGGCTATGAAAAGTGTTTACTAGTTGTGATACTTGCAAAAGAGGGTGATACTAGGTACAAATCATGAAGGGTGCCCAAACTTTTACATTATGCAAATAGAGTCTGTGGAGCCTCGTTTAGGAGTCTCAACACAGGACTAGCCAGATCTACCTCTAGTGAAGGGCCTAGCCATGATAATCACCATATTAAGTGGCCCTTTGAGTCAATATCCAGCTCTTTACAAGCTTAAAGATATGACAAGGGAATACCAAAGCCAGGTATCCATCCACAGACAGCTGTTTCAGGGTGTTGCCCCTCATCAGTGTGGAGTAGGATTCTGGCTAGGTGGGAGCAATGCTTAGTAGACCAACAAAACAAAGTATTCACTGATCTCAGGGAGACCAGTTCAAGAAAACACTGCGGGCAGCTGGCTAAAGCGCTCAACACAGTGAATTCCTAGGCCCATTGCCCCCTGGGAATTTAGAATATGCAAATAGAGTCTGTGGAGCCTCGTTTAGGAGTCTCAACACAGGACTAGCCAGATCTTCCTCTAGTGAAGGGCCTAGCCATGATAACCACCATATTAAGTGGCCCTTTGAGTCAATATCCAGCTCTTTACAAGCTTAAAGATATGTCATAACTTTTACACTGACCCAATTTCATTGGAATTTTTAAAATGTTAAAGATGAAAATAATTTTATTTCCACTAGAATACATAGGAAATGTGTCATCTTTAAATGTATGCCAAAATATTTGTACCGTGTTGGCCAGTAGATAGAAAAATATTGGAATCTGAGAGTCCTCAGTGGTTGATACCTTTTAATGGCTAACTGAAAAGATGGTAAGTGAAGCAAGCTTTTGGGACACTATGGCCTCTTCATCAGGCTGATAATGGCACAAATTCTGAAAACACATACATATATACATAAGCAAAAAAAAAAAAAAAAGCAGGGTTAGCAGGGTTAGATGATGTAGTAAATACGACAGGTAATGTACAGCAGAGTCAGGCTAGGGATGGGGAGAGGAGCTGGGAAGGTAAAGTCAAAATTCTAAGATAAGAAGAACCGATTGTATTATTGTTCTATGATTAGTCGCCTGTGGAGACCTGAAGATCTCTCAGTGAGTGTAGAAAGCTATAAACCAGTGCGAGACAGTTCACATAAGAGGTGTCAAAATAAGAGGAACCGATTGTATTATTGTTCTATGATTAGTCACCTGTAGAGACTTGAAGATTCCTCAGTGAGTGTAGAAAGCTATAAACCAGTGCGAGACAGTTCACATAAGAAGTGTCAAAAGTTCATTGTCCTCTAACTGGAGTCTGTTGGAGATGTGATATCCCCAAATGCCCTTTCATTTTATATAAAGACGCATGAATCTGTGATATCCCCTAATGCCCTTCCATTTTATATAAAAATGCATGAATCCATGTGAGACGTTTAATCCTGTTTTTAATGTGTCAAAGGTCGTTATCAATTTGTATTCCCAAAATCTCTCTTTCTGAGATTTGAAGTTGCTTTTTAAAATCAGCAGATTAATATCAGTTTCACTGTGGTCAGGGCAGCAAAAATGCTTTGCAATATGTAGATTCAAACGTTTTCCTTTTATTGAGTGGCGATGAGAATTCATTCTTCTTCTGAATTTTTTCCCGCTGTCCCCTACGTACATGCCACATGTTGGACATTTGGTACATATAATTAAATACACCACATTACTTGTGAATGCAACTGAAGTCACCTGGGATCTTGTAGTCCTGATCTGTCCCAGGAATCTTTATCTTGTCCATTGTCATTATAGATGGACAGGTTTTGCACTTGTTCTGGTTGCAGGGAAAGGTTTCTGTTGCTGTTGGAGAGGAAAGGGCACTTCTGACAATGATGATTTTAGATTCGGAGGTTGTCGGTAAAATTGATTTTAGTCGGGCATCTTTTTGTAGGAGTGGTTGCAGTTTCCGTGTAGCGGAACTCTGTTGTTTTCTTCTCTAGTTTTGTAGTATAGGAGATAATTCCTTAATATTCTGGTGGCTCTTGTAATCTGGTTCTCAATTGCTCTTGGATGGTAGCCCTGGTTCAAAAAGGTCTTTCTGATGACAAGGTGATTGTCTGTATGTGTAGGGCTGGAACATATCTGATTGTATCTGATGGCCTGGCTGTACACACTAGAGTTTTTTATGGGTTTTGGATGAAAACTATCCCATCGGAGATATGTTGGATGGTCAATTCTCTTTCGGTACAAGGATGTCTCTGTTTCATTGTTCTGTAGCTTAATGATGGTGTCCAGAAAGCTGATTTCAGTGCAGGAGTAGTTGAGTGTTAGGTTGATGGTGTGATGAAACTGATTGAAGTGTTCATGGAACGACCTCAGCTGTTGCTCAGACTCTGTCCAGATGATTAAAATGTCATCGATATAACGGTAGTAGGTCAGAGGTCTGATACGACAAGAGGATAAAAAGTCACCTTTAAGCTTGGCCATGAAAAGATTTGCATGTTGTGGTGTGATTTTGCTACCCATTGCTGTGCCATTCTCCTGTAAATATATGTTGTCGTCAAATGTAAAGTAGTTGTGCATGAGGATAAATTTTGTAAGCTCCACCAGAGAGTCAGCATCAATCCCTGTGTTTTCCAGGAAGGTTTTGCAGACATTTAATCCATCCTGATGTTGCTGTTCATCCATCCATCCATGTTTCTGTACAGAGATTCCACATCCATGATGGCGAGGATTGTTCATTCTGGTAGAGGACCTATTGCTGACATGTTTTACCGGTTCGTAATAAATTAATTATCTAATCATGTATGCTTGGTGAAGGTGTATTTTTAACATGTGTTCCGTGAGGGTCACACTGGAGATGATCTCCTTCGTTATTATGGAATTTTAATTCTGTTGATATGAAATAAACTTCGCTTTTATACTATGTGGGATCCAACCTTTTTCTTGGATTGATTGAAGTCGCATGCCACGTGTTTGGTTGGAGTCCCTGGTTACTTGCGAAACAGAGTAACCTGGATATATTCCCATTTTGAGGCAATCTTTAACTTTTATGTGTTTATGTCTCCTAATTATGTCTCCTAATTTTCTACCTTTAGTAGAAATTGAGGGAAAACCCATCTGATATGACAGCTGCTAGACAGTCACCACTAGCAGAATTATGATCTCTTATAACTGTAGTCACTGACCAACTCACCATAGTGATAGACTATCTGACATATAACCTTATAGGAAATCTCCAGATTGGGGCCAATATACAGAAAATATTAATTAATAGGTTGTTGAACACTGGAGCTAGTCAAGAAAGGGGACTTTGACTAGTCATAGGTACTACTCAAAGGGGATTTTTGGGTAAGGTTGTAGCTGCTAGAAAGCCTTGGAGGATTACCATGTATAAGTCCTTCTTTTTCATAAATTGTGAATACTAGATCGAGATAGGCCCTGCGTTGACAGTAACTCCTTAGCAATGGCATGACCATATCAAATTTTGATATGGTCATGCCATTGATAAGAGTTTACTGTCAGCGCTGGGCCTAACTCGATCTAGTATTCACAATTTAGAAAGTATGAATTAAAAATAATGGAGATATGGTTACAGGAGCGCAATATAAATACTCCTGGTGGTAGAAATATTCATTTTCGTCAACCAATAAATTAGTTTAAGGGTGGATAACACAGCTGTGCACAACTACTATTATTCTGTTAACTTGTACATGTACCCCTAAAAGCGTTATTTTGTAATTTTTTACGCAATCAGCCTTATGTGTAAAGGAAAATATTATCAAAGAACTAGGTAGTCCATTAGTGTTGTGATACACTTCCCAGGTAGGGAACTGAGGTGAAACAGCAAGGAAAGTCCCGAGAACGTGAGTAGCACGCTTCTATATTCCTCCTGATATACCAATAAGTTGTCAGAAAAGAGGGGAATGTGAGAGAATAGACCCCATTTTGAAGTAACTATGGCATTCATATTGACATGAAAACTCTGATGTCATAGTGATCAAATAACATTGGAAGGGCAGGAAAGGTTCACATTACTGTTCATGTTTTTAATTATTTAGTTAAATAATTGAAAAAAATAAAAGATCCACTGTATTTTTCATTGCCAGCAAAGGTAACATCAGTCTTTGGGGGTTGGCCACCAGTAGCTGCTTGGTTTAGCTGCGCTGGCAATAGAAAATACAGCGAAGTCCTACACAATTTTTACCAGGAAATGAAACACTCTATTAATAAAAAAAAAAAACCGAAGCAGGTTTTTAAGGAAAAATACATTTATTTACATACATAAGGTAAAGCCGACAGCTGGGATCTGGTATTCCCATGGTGGGAAGGCTTTTCCCCGGCTCTTCCCTCTGAGTTAGTGCAGTGGCAGTCGAAGTAATGGTATACGGGGTTGATGCCAGCTGGCTAATGTCCATTGGCATCAAGCCCAGAAGTTAGTAATGTTGAGGCATCAATCAGATACACGTCATTACTAACCAAATCAGTAAGGACACATATAAACACAACAAAAAAAATTTTATTTGAAAAAATATTCCCCAACAGAACCCCTTTTTCAACAATTTATTAAAACAAACTCCCTCCAAAAAAGGTCCAGCATAACTCATTGTGAGGTCCCTTAATGAATCTCGGGATATTAATGTGCAGTAATCTCAGTAATCTTCAGGTAGGAATCATTGGGTCACACAGTGGACACTTGACCCCTGTGTGACCGTAGGATACTGACCTTCATTGACCTCACTGAAGTCATCATATGTCAGTGTTCTGGCAGAAACTGCTTTGCTCTGCATAAGCACCTGCCATCTGTCAGGCAGAAGACACAAAGGAGAAGAGCCGCAGGACCTGAAGGACACAGAACAACAGTACAATCATGGTACTGGAGGAGACAGGTGGACTGGAGGACACAATAGGGCCAGGGTGGGCAGTTCACTTCCATATAACTGTGTATCAGTAGCTGTTTTATATGTGTTTCAATATTTAGTTTAAGGGTGCATTCACCCTTATAAAATTACCCAGATCCTCATCCAACTAGTAAGTGTCAGAAAAGTGTCGTGCGGTTTTCTCCTCACCTAGCATTCGTATGTCATGCGACAGCTATGCGGGTGTGCATTTTTTACTCACCTAGCACCAGTATGTTATGCGAGTGCTATGCAATTGTAATTTTTTTCTAGATGAGAAAAAAATGTATGCTTGCATAGCACTTGCATGACATACACATACTAGGTGAGACACAAAATGCACACTTGCATAGCAGTGGCATGACATATGGATGCTACAGGATGAAAAAAGCACATTCAACTCTGTTGACTGTCACCATCCTTTCTGACTGAGAATATCAGCAAGTCTAGATATGTAGATGTGAATGCACCTTAAGTGGAGTAATGCAAAACCTACAGTGCAGAATACAAAATGTATGGAATAAGCCACAGTCACATGAGCCTATGACAGTCAATGCGAGAGCATTGGTTGCTCTAATCTAATGAATCTTGGCTCGGACTTTGCTGTGAGCATGAGCCTTGTCATTCTACTGTGATCCGATCCAGTGATTGGATCACTGGTGCTTTGAGGAGAGAGAAGTTAATATCTTCATCTCCTCCATTGCCTGTCTCAGCGTGTATGGCACTGTACTCAGGTGTCATCCGAGTGTAGTGCGATGTTTCACTCGCACTCAAAGACTTGTATGGGTGGGTACACATGAGCTGAGACTCACTGAAAATTGCATCATGCTGCAATTATTTTCCTCTGTTCGATTAGGGCTGGCGAAATAATGGTACGTTTCAGCTGTAGCATTGACTTACATTAATCTGAGTGCAATGCAAGATTTTCTAGCATTGCACTCATGTGAGTCATATGCCAGTGTGACACTGCACTAAGGCTGGCTTCACATTTGCGGACCCTCCGCAGCATCCTGACTGCAGCCCCTATGTTTATAATGGGAACGCACGGTCATGCGCAGGTCTGCGCATGACCGTGCGCTCCCATTCACTGCAATATGTGATTTGTACACAGGCGGATGCCTGCGCACAAATCACACACTCTCGTCCGCACCAGGAACGCAACATGGTGATTCAAAATGTATAATTTTTGCAGCTAACTCATAAACATATATAAGTTCTTAGCCCTATTGTGTGGTTATGACTGCTTGGAAAATATCAGATATTATCAGAAAGTACCAAATATTTTCAAAGTTTCCTTTCATTCACTACATATTGTGAACTTTTGGACCATTAAACCATGTTTTAAAAGAACTGGGGATGAATCATACTTGTTATTTTTATAAAAAGGTACATTTGTAACAAGTGCCCAGTATTCTGTTCATTAAAGGAGTTTCTATTCCCTTTGTTAAGTTTTCCACAACTTTATATATTTTATTTTAATCAAATTTCAAAAGTCCTGAAATTTTAACACTCATGGCCCATCACTCTGCAGGGGACCAAGTAAAACCCTTTGAAAAGAAAATATGGAGTTAAGAAAGTTCAATAATCCAAGACAAGTCCACGAATTTCAAAAGAATAGCAAGAAGGAAACACGAAGAAAGAAGCTCAGCCTTCACTAGTTCTTCACATTTCTCTTTTTAGACACTGATGCTTCCCAGCTGGCTTCTTTAACATAATATAAAACCCTTTGAATCTCTTGTGGAGAATGCCCACAGGACAAGTTGCAATACTTCATTTTCATAGCTGTTTTTATCATGTGTCTGTATTTTAAAGGCACAGACAGCTCATCTGTTGTAAGGATATTTAAAGGATATATTCACTTTTTATTTATTGTGTTGATTAATGTAAATAATAAATCATATATATATATATATAATTATTTACCTTAAGTAACACATAATATTATCATTTTGCACGTATATTAGACTTTATTGGACTCTTGCATTATTATGAAGGAATGTAAGAGGCAATATTTCACCAGATTTTGGCCAATCTGAGGGCTGCATAATGTAGGGGCAGATATCCTGAATCTAAAAGTGTATCTCTTGCTTGGCTGCTTTGTTTAGTTTTGGAAAAATAATTGCTTTGTCAGCAGGAGATTATCATTAGTGGACTATTTGGCCTGCTGCCAGGTAGTCCAACTACACCCTCACTACTGACAGGCAGATTTCTGCTTATTCACAGTGCAAACAGAAAGTGGTGAGTTGCACAGAGTTCAGCAATCAGAGATTGTACATTTGCAGTTAAAACAGTTTTAAATCAAAATTGCATTACCCAGCATAGTAAGTGATACATCATTGTGCTCTCAGATCGGATAGCAAAAATCTGGTGTCAGATTCCTTTTAAGGAAAATGAGGAGAGATTACAGAGCGCTTACTGTGTAATGAGCCATCGCTGTTCACTGCCCCATGCATCTCCCTGAAGACTGGAAGTAAGCAGTCGCAGGGCAAGTGTAATTTCATTTTCTCCTTATAACTGTACTCGCTGTATAACAGCTAAACATGTTTCAAATGCAATTTACCTGAAGAATACCCACTATGTTTGCAGATAAATTGCATATTTTATCTCACAGTTTCCTTAACGTTCATAAGGGTTTGTGAACATTTCCTTATGCAAAGCTCTCTTAAAGGGATTTTCCCATGAACAAAGTTAATTTTAATCAATAGATCTTATAATAATAATAATTTCCACAATGGATGTATATAAAAAATGTCCCTGTGCTGAGATAATCTTATATATGTGTCTCTGCTATGTACTGTGTAATGGCTGTGTCTGACCGTACAGGGACATGGTCTGATCATACCACATCTCCTGTGCTGAGATAATCTTATTTATATGTCCTGCTATGTACTGTGTAATGGATGTGTCTGACCGTACAGGGACATGGTCAGATCATACCACATCTCCTGTGCTGAGATAATCTTATATATGTGTCCCTGCTATATACTGTGTAATGGTCATGTCTGACCGTACAGGGACATGGTCTGATCATACCACATTTCCTGAGCTGAGATAATCTCATATATGTGTCCCTGCTATGTACTGTGTAATGGCCGTGTCTGACTATACAGAGACATGGTCTGATCATGTAACTGTTATTGGGTTCTTGGAGTGAGGTTAAGTCCCTTTGCAATTAGGTGACAAAAAGCTATACAGACACCTTTCTACATTGGAGCCACATGGATCACAAATGAGCTGGGATAATGGTCTAAGGGTAATGTAATCAAACTTGTTATGTTTATGGGGACACAGTTTGATCCTTGCTATGGGACCCCTTCTCTTTCCCGTGTATATCATTGTTGATACAGAATTCTATTATAAATAATATTCTATATTCTTTGTTTCCATAGACTTCATAATGTATGATGATTCATATATTTTGCAAGTGTTGGCAACAGAATGCAGACGTATTCAATTGCTATTTCACAATGTATGCAAAACGTTCAAAAATCTAGCTCTAAAAATATGAAAACATGAAGTGCTAGCTCAGCATAAGTCAATATAAAACATATTAAAGACTTCATTACCATAGGATTTATTAATCTTCATTAAAGGGATGATCCCATCTACATAAATAGATATTTTCAGTATTTATAAATACATGAAATTTAGTATTTTTCTGCCTATTACAATTTCCAGCCATTCTTGAGATAATACCACATTTCTTTTGCTCACAGCTCTGTACCTTAAACACTGATCACCACTGCTAGGCAGCAAAATGTGCAAAGTGCTTGCAGGCTTATTTTTACTGGGTTTCGGCCGGCTTCACACTGCGTGTGTGATTCGATCCGTAGCTGTCCGCTTGAGGCAAACACCCGCAGACTGGATCAGCACACAGGACTGGGGGCTATTATGCCCTCCGATCCTGTATGCAGCGCATGCAGTTCCTGCTGCTGATAGGTGAGGATCGCGGGCGCCGCAGTCCTGACCTGTCAGCGCCTGCAGCTGAGTGCGCTGCACACAGGATCGGAGGGCATAATAGCCCCCCAGTCCTGTGTGCTGATCCAGTCTGCGGGTGTTTGCCTCAAGCGGACAGCTACGGATCGAATCACACACGCAGTGTGAAGCCGGCCTAAGTGCTGTCACCTCCAGATACCCGATAATTTCATCAAAGTTCCTCCAATCTACACTTCAGCAGTAGTCAATCTCTAAATCAACGATTGATTAATAAAAGTGTTTAAGGGGTTTGCCTTTTCTGGTTAGTGCAGCTTTCCTAACAAACTGACCATTACTTCTGGACATGTCATCCTTTATCAGTGACAGCTGCTGGAGTATCCATATAAACAGAAAATTCATCAACCACATCCAATTGAAAACCATGTCACACGGGAAAGCTAATTTTCTACTGGGGAGTAAGCAAAAGGTTCCAGATTTTGAAATTAGTGCTAACTCCCACACTAATAAGTCAAACTGATCAAATTGGAGTGAGTTCTCATACAAGATGTATTTTTTTGAAAAAGTGCAAAATACATTTTATTGAAAAAATATGTTGACAAACAATTTAAAAAACAAATTACACTTAATGATCCTCCAAGGTGACATATCAGTCATTGAAGTGGTCACAGGTGTATACAACATTATCTGACCGGTGATTCAAATGGTATTACAATCCATATACATGATTGAGCTTATTACATTGAAACAACTCATGCAATGCAGCGAATAATATTGTACAATGCCCGTGATACAGTACTTGATATAATCACACCAAATATAGTAGGAAACCTCCTATACTAGTACATGTTCTATCAATGTGATAGTTTATATATGGTGTTTATTCACACAGTAGTTACCCCCTCTTTTCTCTACCTTAGTATCTCTGTAATTAGATCACCCTCTCCAACACACAGAAATTGCTGATCATCCCTTACTGTATAGCTAAGTATATCAAGGGAAGCAATAATATGTATATACTGTAAAGAAACAACTTTACTGTGCAGTACAATACAATGTGGGTGAATCTCTCACTTATGGACTATGGTAGATCCTGCACAATACACAGATTATAAGAAACTTCCACAATACCAAGTAGAGTTAAACTCAACCTCTTTCTGAGGGTCAGATGCACAAAACTGCTATTACATACATAAGATTCTTTAACTACAACACAAGCTGCTCATGAGGTAATCAGAATAACATTACCAGGTCAGGAACACTGTGAGGACCTGTGTACCACATGACCCTCAAGCCCCAATGCGCATTTTGCACTAGCTTTCTCAAGGGGGCATGGCTAAAGGCTCATCCAATCAGCTTATGTATCGGGCTGTTAGATCACATGTCCCACACCCGCCAATTAAGATTGGACACCGGCGAATGTGTCCCGCCTCCCTTTTTCCTCCCAATGTTACCCGCTGCACCTCAACTGCACATGCCTGTAGTAAGAAAACACTTTCCCGGTCTGAAGGGCAGATACTGACAGCAGGTGGTGCAACCATGGCTGATGAAGAGTGAGAGACACACACCCAATCATTGGAAGGCAGGGAGGGCCCATGTTATGACCTTATGCAAAACCACCTTTAAAGAGGCCAACAATAATGTTTAACCCCTTAAAGACCTAGGACGTTGTGCAACGTCCTGTGTTTCTGCCTGTTAACGACCCAGGACGTTGCACAACGTCCTGGCAGATTTGAGCTGCTGCAGCTCCTGTGAGTGGGGTCGCTCAGGTGTCACAGATGCTGCTGCTCTGTGACAACCTGTAGATGACCCCACAGGGGGTGGATTAACCCCCCCATGCCCAGGACCCCCTCCGATCGGCAGTGTAAAAGTGAAACTGCCGATCGGAGGAAATCATAGGGATTCACCCCTCCAGATCTGATTGGAGCTCTCCAATCAGATCTGGAGGGGCGGATCGGCAAGTGCCCACCCCTCCTCAGCCCCCTCCAGCTCCAGGACTGTCCAGGGGGCCCCCCCGTTCCATCCAGCCTGCCCGCCCCCCTCTATTATAATGCATCTGCCGGCGGGCTGCACCCACGTGCGCCCGCCGGCAACACTGTCCGGTCCCCTGCTCCAGTGCTCTCCCCCAGGCTGCCCCCACCTCCGGGCCCTGTGCCTGGCCCCCCCTCACCTCCTGCGGCGGGCTGCACGCTTCGGTGCACCCGCCGCTGTGGCCGCCCTGCCGCCGCCGCCGCTGCTGCAGCTCCTCCTTCTCTGCCCGGCCCGCCGGTCTGTGGCCCCGCCTCCTCTCCCGGCCTCCTCCTGCTCATCGGTGGAACGAGGGAGGTAAGTATGTATGTATGTATGTGTATGTATGCATGTATGTATGTATGTATGCATGTATGTATCTATGCATGTATGTATGTATGCATGTATGTATGTATGTGTGTGTATGTATCTATGTATGTATGTGTGTATGTATGTGTATGTATCTATGTATGTATGTGTATGTGTCTATGTATGTATGTATGTATGTGTATGTATCTATGTATGTATCTATGTATGTATGTATGTATGTGTATGTATCTGTATGTATGTATGTATGTGTGTGTATGTATTTGTATGTATCTATGTATGTATGTATGTATGTGTATGTTTGTATGTATGTATGTGTATGTATGTATGTATGTGTATGTATGTATGTATGTATCTATGTATGTATGTATGTATGTATGAATGAATGAATTGATGGTGGGTGAATGGATAGGGGGTGCATGCGTGGACGTGAGCGTACATGAGCGTGCGTGGACGTGAGTGTGCGTAGACGTGAGTATGCGTAGACGTGTGCGTGCGTAGACGTGTGCGTGTGTGGACATGTGTGTGGACGTGTGCGTGCATAGATGTGTGTGTGCATAGACGTGTGCGTGCGTGGATGTGTGCATAGATGGATGTGTGCGTAGACGTGTGCGTGTGTGGACATGTGTGTGGACGTGTGCGTGCATAGATGTGTGTGTGCATAGACGTGTGCGTGGATGATGGGTGCATAGGTGGATGGATGGGTGCAACAAGGGATCAGGTGTCCTCTTGTTGTAGTCTCTGGGATCATAGTCATGGTGCACTGTATGACAGGTCATTGTCATACAGTGCACCATAACTCTGACCCCAGAGACTGTAGGAAGAGGACACTTCATCCCTTGCTGCAGTCTCTGGATTGACCAGAGGCGATCGAGCGTCGTGGGACCTTCGTTGTGGACTACGTCGGAGGCGATCGAGCGTCGTGGGACCTTCGTTGTGGACTACGTCGGATCTTTATAATAAAGATGGAGTCCGAATTTTGTTTGTGTTTTTTTTTCAAATAAAAAGATTTTTCTCTGTGTGTATTTTCTGACTATTTACCAGAGATTCCTAATGGCGGGTCTAACATTGGCCCTATATTATGAATCTCGGGCTTAGTGCCAGCTGACAATAAAAAGCTGGCATTAACCCCTTTATTACCCAGTTTGCCACCGGCACCAGGGCAACTGGAAGAGCATGGGTACAGCGCCAGAAAATGGCGCTTCAATGAATGCGCCATTTTCTGGGGCGGCTGCGGGCTGCAATTCGCAGCATGGGGGGCCCAGAACGCTTGGGCCTCTCCATGCTGCGGATTCCAGCCCCCAGCTGCCTAGTTGTACCTGGCTGGACCAAAAATATGGCGGAGCCCCATGTCATTTTTTTTTTCTAGAATTAGTTCTAGAAGAAAAAAAAAGGGGTTTGCTGTATTTTTGGTGGCTAGCCAGGTACAACGAGGCAGCTGGGGGTTGGTGGCAGTCTGTAGCTGCCAAGTTGTACCTGGCTGGACCAAAAATATGGCGGAGCCCCACGCCATTTTTTTCTAGAATTAGTCCTAGAAAAAAAAATAAAAATGGGCTTTGCTCTATTTTTGGTTGCCAGCCAGGTACAATGAGGCAGCTGGGGGTTGCTGGCAGTCCGTAGCTGCCAAGTTGTACCTGGCTGGACCAAAAATATGGCGGAGCCCTACGCCATTTTTTTTCTGGAATTAGTCCTAGAAAAAAAATAAAAATGGGCGTCGCTGTATTTAGATGCATAGTGAACACTTTGAACCCCCAGGTGCTTCACAAATTGATCCGTAAAAATGAAAAAAGAAAATTTGTGTGAAAACAAATGTACTTTTTCCTTATTACGAATCAATTTGTGAAGCACCTTGGGGTTCAAAGTGTTCACTATGCATCTATATGCATTCCTTGGGGGTCTAATTTCCAAAATGGGGTCACTTGTGCGGGAGCTCCAATGTTTAGGCACACAGGGGCTCTCCATACACGACATGGTGTCCACTAACGATTCCAATAGTTAGCGGACACCATGTTGCGTATGGAGAGCCCCTGTGTGCCTAAACATTGGAGCTCCCCCACAAGTGACCCCATTTTGGAAACTAGACCCCCCAAGGAACATATCTAGATGCATAGTGAGCACTTTGAACCCCCAGGTGCTTCACAAATTGATCCGTAATAATGAAAAAAGAAAATTTGTGTGAAAACAAATGTACTTTTTCCTTCTTACGGATCAATTTGTGAAGCACCTGGGAGTTCAAAGTGCTCACTATGCATCTAGATGCATTCCTTGGGGGGTCTAGTTTCCAAAATGGGGTCACTTGTGAGGGAGCTCCAATGTTTAGGCACACAGGGGCTCTCCATACACGACATGGTGTCCGCTAACGATTCCAATAGTTAGCGGACACCATGTTGCGTATGGAGAGCCCTTGTGTGCCTAAACATTGGAGCTCCCCCACAAGTGACCCCATTTTGGAAACTAGACCCCCCAAGGAACATATCTAGATGCATAGTGAGCACTTTGAACCCCCAGGTGCTTCACAAATTGATCCGTAATAATGAAAAAAGAAAATTTGTGTGAAAACAAATGTACTTTTTCCTTCTTGTGAAGCACCTGGGGGTTCAAAGTGCTCACTATGCATCTAGATGCATTCCTTGGGGGGTCTAGTTTCCAAAATGGGGTCACTTGTGGGGGAGCTCCAATGTTTAGGCACACAGGGGCTCTCCAAACGCGACATGGTGTCCGCTAACAATTGAAGCTAATTTTTCAGTCAAATTGTTAGCGGACACCATGTCGCATTTGGAGAGCCCCTGTGTGCCTAAACATTGGAGCTCCCTCACAAGTGACCCCATTTTGGAAACTAGACCCCCCAGGGAACTTATCTAGATAGGTGGTGAGCATTTTGAACCCCCAGGTACTTGACAAATTCATCCATAAAAATGAAAAAACACTTTTTTTTCCATAAAAAGTTTCTTTTTTCATTTTTACAGATTAATTTGTGAAGCACTGGGGCATTCAAAATGCTCACCACCCATCTAGATAAGTTCCCTGGGGGGTCTAGTTTCCAAAATGGGGTGACTTGTGGGGGAGCTCCAATGTTTAGGCACACAGGGGCTCTCCAAGCGCAACATGGTGTCCGCTAACAATTTGACTGAAAAATCAGCTCAAATTGTTAGCGGACACCATGTCGCGTTTGGAGAGCCCCTGTGTGCCTACACATTGGAGCTCCCCCACACGTGACCCCATTTTGGAAACTAGACCCCCCAGGGAACTTATCTAGATGGGTGGTGAGCATTTTAAACCCCCAGGTGCTTCAAAAATTCATCCCTAAAAATGAAAAAGTACTTTTATTTCCATAAAAATTTTCTTTCTTCATTTTTACAGATTAATTTGTGAAGCACTGGGGTATCCAAAATGCTCCCCACCCATCTAGATAAGTTCCCTGGGGGGTCTAGTTTCCAAAATGGGGTTACTTGTGGGGGAGCTCCAATGTTTAGGCACACAGGGGCTCTCCAAATGCAACATGGTGTCCGCTAACAATTTGACTGAAAAATCAGCTCAAATTGTTAGCGGACACCATGTCGCGTTTGGAGAGCCCCTGTGTGCCTACACATTGGAGCTCCCCCATAAGTGACCCCATTTTGGAAACTAGACCCCCCAGGGAATTTATCTAGATGGGTGGTGAGCATTTTGAACCCCCAGGTGCTTCACAAATTCATCTGTAAAAATGAAAAAGTACTTTTTTTTCTACAAAAATTTTCTTTTAGCCTACATTTTTTCATTTTCACATGGGGAACAGGATAAAATGAATCCTAAAAATTGTTGGGCAATTTCTCCTGAGTACATCGATATCTCTTATGTGGTCATAAACCACTCTTTGGGCGCACGGCAGGGCTCAGAAGGGAAGGAGCGCCATTTCACTTTTTGAATGGAAAATTAGCTCCAAAAGTCAAATTGCGCTCCCTCCCTTCTGAGCCCTGCCGTGCGCCCAAAGAGTGGCTTATGACCACATATGAGATATCGATGTACTCAGGAGAAATTGCCCAACAATTTTTAGGATCCATTTTATCCTGTTCCCCATGTGAAAATGAAAGAATTGAGGCTAAAAGAACATTTTTGTTGGAAAAATTAAAATGACCATTTTTTCCTTCCACTTTGCTTTAGTTCCTGTAAAGCACCTGAAGGGTTAATAATCTTCTTGAAGGTAGTTTTGAGTAGCTTGAGGGGTGCAGTTTTTGGAATGGTGTCACTTTTGGGTGTTTTCTGTCATGTACACCCCTCAAAGGGACTTCAAATGTGATGTGGTCACTAAAAAAAATGGCTTTGTAAATTTTGCTGGAAAAATGAAAAATTGTTGATGAACTTTGAACCCTTATAACGTCCGAACAAAAAAATTTTTTTTCTCCAAAATTGTGCTGATGTAAAGTAGACATGTGGGAAATGTTATTTATTAACTATTTTGTGTCACATAACTCTCTGGTTTAGCAGAATAAAAATTCATAATTTGAAAATTGCTAAATTTTCAAAAATTTTGCCAAATTTTTAATTTTTTCACAAATAATCGCAAAAATTATCAACCTAAATTTAATACTAACATGAAGCCCAATATGTCACGAAAAAAACAATCTCAGAATCGCTAGGATCGGTTGAAGCGTTCCAGAGATATTACTTCATAAAGGGACACTGGTCAGAATTGACAAAAATGGCCTGGTCATTAGGGTCAAAATAGGCCGGGGGCTGAAGGGGTTAAAAGGGACAAAGTTTAAATATAATTCATTAAATGGAAAATTCTTTGAACACAGTAACTTCATATATTCTCCGTGTGTATGGTAAATGATTGTTTCAAGAGAGGCTGCTATAGTGGTAATTCTCAACATTAACTAAATTTCCCATAAGGCATGTACATATATGTACCCAAAAGTATAAAAACATATATACTGTATTCCTCCATTAACCATGTACTTCATATCAGAGTATCATCATATATATAGTGCCCTTATTCAGCCTTCTCAAACATTATACTCTCCACACACTTACATGGATATTCATTATTATTATGTATATAAATGATCCCAATGATATTTTCTGTATTCATTTTTCTTATAAGAATAGATGACATCTTATTGAGTCCCATATGACGGATCGGCACTTGGTCTGCAAAAAAGGGGCAACCACAATAAGCAATCATACATAAGGTGATACAATGAAAACACAGGATTAAAAACAAAACACACAATTAAAAAAAAGGGTAAATTTAGACCAGACTGATCTAGGATGCTGCAAAAGATGGAATCTAGTAAAAACCCTATTCAGGACCTCATGCTCAGTAGTGGTGCAGACAGTTTGAATATTATAAGAACGAAGAAACGCTAATAGCTTCGTTCAAACATTACTCCATTTGTACTCCTGTTGTGCCAGGGCCCTTTTGATGTTACTCCCCTAGCTCATAATTGTAAATGTTCTATCCCCTTCACCTTAAAACTTTTGGGGTTGTTTGCATGTTTGAGCTTAAAGCGACGAAGGATGTTTTTCAGCTTTTCAAGATTCTCTTGTGTTTTGGAAGCTATTATGGCTAGTACGTACTCCCGTACTTAAAGTTTAAGTTGGCAGGATGTTAAGCCAATATATATCATGTCGCAGGCGCAAGTAGCATAATATATTACTTGCGATGTATTGCAAATAATTTGATCTCGAATTTTACATTGCCTCGTCCCATCTGTTGAGGTGAATGTGGATGTTTGTACTATATTACCGCACGCAACACAGCCACCACATGGGTAGTAACCTCCAATTGGGGGCCCACACCAAACGGGTTACTTTTATGTGGACTGTAGTGGCTTCTGACCAAGATGTCACGTAAATGTCTACTCCTTCTTGATGTCATCTGGCCGTTGTGATAAATTTTTAGCCACTATCTGTTCACTCAATAAAATAACCAATGTTTCTCAATGATTGATCTCATTGTTTGCTATTCTACATTATAGGTTGAAATGAACCTTATGGTGCTACCTTTAACTGAAGGGTTGGTATTTGTTCTTAGGCTGGCTTCACATTGCGGGTCGGATCCGATCCGAGGCTGTCAGGGTGAACCTGACAGCCCAGGATCGAATCAGCACACAGAACCGGAGGGCTAATATGCCCTCTGGTCCGGTGTGCTGCCGCACACAGCTGCCGCCACTGATGATTCAGGACCGCGGCTCGCAGGGAACGAGCCACGGCCCTGAAACAACAGCGGCGTGCAGCCGCAGGTGTCCGGTTTCCGGATCCTCCCGAACCGGGGCAATCCCATAGCCTCCCATGTTAAAGAGCACCGGATTGCCCCAGATCCGGGAGAATCCGGGAGAATCCGGGAGTAGCCAATTAGAGGAGATATTCTCCTCTCTGACACAAAAACGTTACGTCTGTAAGAGAATTCTGAATTCTCCCGGATTGTCCCTGACAGATAAAAGCCGGATGGCAGAGAGCTGCCATCCAGCTTCTATCCGGCCCCATAGGATACTATGGGGCCAAAATCCGGTCCGGGGCTGTCCAGTTTACATGGAGAGCCACGGATCGGATCACACACGCAGTGTGAAGCTAGCCTTAGTAGTGAGTGTCAGGGTATTCCTTTTGCCCTATTGCATCCGTATTTAATTGACAGCTTGCTATGTCCTCATTCTATAAATCTATTTCTTAGATCTTGAGCCTGTCTTTCAAATCTTGTTATGTTCATGGGGAAACAGTTTAATCCATGTATGTCATTGTTGATACAGAATTCTTTGAAAAATAATATTCTATATTCTTTGTTTTCATAGACTTCATAATATATGATGATTCATATATTTTGCAAGTGTTGGCAACAGAATGCAGACATGTTCAATTGCTATTTCACAATGTATGCAAAACGTTCAAAAATCTAGCTCTAAAAATATGAAAACATGAAGTGCTAGCTCAGCATATCTCAATATAAACCTTATATTAATCACATTATTACTATAGGATTTATTAATCATCATTAAAGGGATGATCCCATCTTCATAAATAGATATTTTCAGTGTTTATAAATACATGAAATTTAGTATTTTTCTGCCTAATACAATTTCCAGCCATTCTTGAGATATTACCACATTTCTTTTGCTCACAGCTCTGTACCTATTCGAATGGTTTTTATTGGATTTTGTGATTAACAAGTCATCAAAGTTTACCATTTATCAGTTAGAAATCATGTAGATAAGTATAAAAGTAAAATAAAGCAAGTCATAAGTTGATCTCTTACAATAATGATGTTCAAATTACAAGTGATATAGGTTGTTAGTAAAACCTATTGCTTATCAGGATTCTATAATTTCTTTTTAACAAGTAACTCTAAACATATAAACATATAAATTAACATGTACCTGACATGACTTATGCAAGCAATTCAAAGATGTTGGAGATAGAAAAAGAAATCAAGCATTACCTCTAAGATATTAGTCCAGAGTTAGTTAGTGCCTAGACCCTCAAGCCTGGGTTTATATGTGGTTATGTATTCTCTGGATAAGCTTAGTAAAGTCTTAACGTCATTGGGGCTGTTTAGATTGTTGAGGTTCAAATTCTGGGCATGGGTCCCATTTGTTGTAGTATTTGGTCTGAGTGTTGACCTTCATAGCATGAGAGTGTTCTAATGTCTTATGTAGTGTAAGTTTATCTTTAACTTCCTGTAAATTGGGGATGTTCTCAATTTTCCATTTTGATGCTATAAGGTTGGGTAGAGACCAATAGTAGATGAACCACTATAGGTCTGAAGCATTTTGGTATATCATCAATATTTAGGAAAAGGAGGGTTAGCTCCGGAGTAAGGCTTACGTCCAGTTATGTGATGGAACCAATGAGTGATTGTATGTCTCTCCAAAATTTCTGGATTTTAGGGCATGACCAAAACACATGTAGTAAATTCCCTGTTTTGTTACAGTTTCTCCAGCAATTATTTGAAGAGTCTTGGTTTATTAAATATATTTTATGAGGCGTAAAATACCAGCATGTTAAAATGTTATAGTTAGTCTCTATTAATGTAACACATGGTGTATTTTTATGAACTATGGCTATAGAATTTTGAATTTTATCCTCAAATTGAATTTCTAGGGTTTTTAATTCGATTTTCCATGTCTCCAGGTGTTTTGAGGTATGGAATTTCAAGTCCTCATTATGGGTATGGTAGATGTTCCTTGTTCTCCAAGAGTTTTTATTGTTTGAATTCTTTAACAGAGCTATGATGTTACTTGGTAGTAGAAGAGTAGTACTAGGTTTTGTAAGGATTTTTTTGGTTATCTTCCAAGTTTTTTTTTTTTTTTATCTTTTCTAATTAATTTGTATTCTTTTCTTAAGCCCCAGTCACACATAACAAGATCGTTAGCATCGTTGTAACTGTGATGTTACAACGATCTCCCCAGCGATGTCGCTATGTGTGACATCTAGCAGCGATCAGGCCCCTGCTGTGAGGTCGCTGATTGCTGCAAAGTGCTCTGGGTCATTTTTTGGTCGTTGGTCTCCCGCTGGCAGCACGCATTGCTGTGTGTGACAGCGAGAGACCAGCGATCAGTGACCTCACAGACTGGTAACCATGGTAAACACGGGGTATCTAGGCAGCGCGTGTTGCCTAGATACCCACTGTTTATCATAGTTACCAGCTTCCTCCCTGCTTACAGGCTGAGCTAAGCAGGGAGGACGCTGGTAACATCGCTTCCAGCGATGTGGGAGGTGGCTCCCAGGTCCCTGGTCGCTGGGGAGATCTGCCTGTTTGACAGCTCCCCTGTGACCTGGTAATGACGCTCCAGTGATCCCAGTGGGTCGTTATCGCTGTCGGGATCACTGGAGAGTCGTTGTGTGTGACTGGACCTTTAGAGTTTGGGATTGTTTTAGTTTATATTTATCAAGGATGTCTGATATTAGTAAAATACGTTTAGATTTCCACGAGTTGAACTAGAGTCTTGGGGAGAATGCAGAGAGTGTTTCTATTCTCATCCAGTTTAATAATATGATTTCCTGGATTGTACCTTAAATTACTATTACTAATATTACTAATATTACTATTACTCATAAAAACTAGCAGCAAAATGTGCAAAGTGCTTGCAGGCTTATTTTTACTGAGTTTCTAAGTGTTGTCACCTCCAGATACAAGATAGCATCAGCAAAATTCCTCCAATCTACATTTCAGCAGTAGTCAATCTCTAAATCAACGAATGATAAGCAAAAGTGTTAAAGGGGTTTGTCATTTCTGGTTAGTGTAGTTTTCCTAACAAACTGACCATTACTTCTGGACATGTCATCCTTTTATCAGTGACAGCTGCTGGAGTATCCATATAAACAGAAAATTCATTTACCACATCCAATTGAAAACCATGTCACACGGGAAAGCTACTTTTCTATTGGGAAGGCTAACGGACTGGTCTGGTACTTTTCCTCCACCGGCAGCCATTTTAAGGGCAGACATGTTCACCTGTTTGTAAAAAATTCCAAAATAAAAAGTGGTCAACGTATTTAACATCTCAAAAACAGCTGCAAATTTCAATAAGCAGGAAATTGCAAAAGTTATAGTTTTTTTCCATGGACTATTATTTTTTTAGTTTTCATATCTCTGCATTTAAAAAGTCTTAAGTTTATTTTTTTTATTAATATAGTTTTATGACGGAGATTTTTTAGCAAATTTAGTTGTATTTTGTATGACGTCATTTTGATGTGCACATAACTTATCTATTATATTTTGTTAATTTTGGGATAAAAACAGCATTTTCATCATTATTTATTTTGCATATTAAACTTAAAGTGTACCAATCACAATAATGCACCACTTCTTATTATTGAGCTATATTTTACAAGAATAAATAAAAACTTTTTCCGAATCAAAAATCAATAAAAAAATTGTTGGCTAAAAGCTTGTGCATTACATGCATGGGGGTGCATGTTTAGTAAGCAAGTCCCAGTGTGTCTAGCAGGACTGCATTATTCCACAGCTGGATGTGATCTGTCCAGAGTAGTTTTTTCTGGCTGGTAAGAACAGAGAGATCTTATTCAGGGCTATGATGGGAAGCTGCTGCTGGGGACATAGTGGTTGTTCCCTGTCTCTCTGCAGCATATTCACTATATTTGTCACACTGCTTTTACTCTGATCAATAAGGCTACATTCAGGTAAAGCATTTTTGCATGGTTTTTGGTGATCCGTTTTTTGCAGTGCACAGCCAAGTCAATGGGTTTTCACTTTTGGCTGTTCGATTCAATTGTTTGAGTGATTAATGTTTTGCCTGGAGGACTGATTCTTTTAATAAGTGCATGTTAGTTTCTGTGGCGTTTTTCTCCTCCGTTTTTTCCATGAGAAATCATTCGAAATGGGAAAAAAATGCAGCAGAAAAAAACTGAGCAAAAACACACAGTGTGATTGCGTGGTGAGTTTTCTTTTGAAAATGTATCAGTTAAGCGGTTAAAAAACGGACCACAGGAGAAAGGAAAAAATCATCCTTAGGCTACATTCACACTGTGCGCTTTTGGTCTTTTTTTGCTCATCAGATTTTGTCACCAAAACCATGAGTGGAATAATCAAAGGAAAAGTATAAGGGCCGTTTCACATCTATGTGCCCCTGCGTTTGCCTGCCCTGTGCTAGCGCAATTGTAAGCACAGGTGCTCTAAAAGGCAAGTCCAGGCAAGCACATTAGCGCATATGACCCGCCCAGGGGTCTTTGGGAACTTGGTACCGGGCGTTAGTGCAGTTTCTAGTGATCTCACCAGCGCCGCTGTCAGACCGCCAGGGATGGTGATATTGCAGCCAGTTGATAAGGCTCCCTGCAGGCGGAACAGGGTTCCCCGGGCAATGCTGCTGCTGAGCTGGTCGATGTGGCAGCAGCTACTTCTTAACTTAACAGAATAAGACACCGGAGGCTTGCTGACTCTGTACGGGTACTTTACTGGCAACAGTTCACGGCAGTTCAGGTAGACAGTTACACAGTCTTTGTGGGTAGCTGTCCGGGTAGTCACCGGAGAGTACAAAGTCACTCTGAGGCTCCCCAAGTGTTCCTTCAGCTACGTTCACTGTCCTCGCTGTCTTTCTTGCGCCTCTTTTCTATCCGTGCGGTGCCTTGTACAACCCACTTCCTACCAGGCCCGTCAGGTGTGATGAGGTAACCTCTTCTTCTCTAAGGGTGTTCAACCCCGTTTGAGGACACCTGGTGGGGCTGCACATTGTGGACGAGGTCAGGGGCTGCTTGGCACACCTGTGACCCACTGGTATTGGCAGCTCAGGGCTGGACTCGCCTGCACCGTGATTTGGAGCCAGTACCCCATTGTGGACCAGGATTCCCCAAGACCGTTTACTCGGACAGTCTGGCACTGGGTCTCTCCTTTCTGTCTTGATCGTCACTCCTTTTCGGGCGCCCTCCCTGTGGTGTCCATCTAGGACTTGTTCCTTGCTTTTTTCCTCAGACTAGACTAGATCCATCTGTGTGTTTCCCGTTTCTCCTACCCTAACACTCCTCCCACCGAGATCGGTTACCCTGGTGACGGGTTAGCTGATTGGTCCCCTAGTCTAGGTGTTGGGATGCTGGGAAGAGAGCCTCAGTTCGACATTATCCCCTCCAATGACGGGGATACTGCACACTCTGCTTTGGGTGCAGTACCCTTACTGTGGCTCCCTGACCAATGGGGCACCACACATAGATGCAGAGCCCTTGTGATTGCTTCACTTTTGCTGCTATTACCTTCTGTGGTGAGTGCATGGGAGCGGAACTCAGAAGCGCAGGTCTGCAGAAGGGCACAGTCAGAGCGCATACATCAGTCCAGACCCACCGGAAACACATAATGCGATGTTTCTGGTGCATCCAGAGTGACGCATGTGCTCTGTGTCCCTCTGCAGACCTGCACTTTCGGGTTCCGCTCCCGTGTGCTCGCCATTGAAGGTAATGGCGGCAAAGTGGAAGCAAGCGCAAGGGCTTTGCATCTATGCACCAATGCACTTGCCTGTGAGAGTACCTGCACTTGCCCTTGCGCTAGCAGGCAAACGCATCACTTCTGCATTTATCACCCACTCCTAGTTTTGGCTACTAAGGAGCAAAAGCAGACCAAAAACGCACAGTGTGAATGGAGCCTAATACTCATGTCCCCATTACAGCCATATCTAGTATTGGCATGGCTGTGATTGTCCGACACCACTGCAAAAAAAAAAATTAAGTGGACTCTAGGGATGGGCGAATCTACTCGCTAGGACTCGTTGCTCGGCGAGTAGTAAGGGACTCGCAGGACTCGGTACTCTGCGAGTTTCCCAGTGATTACTCGCACGAGTCCAATGCAAATCAATATCAATCCTAGTTTTGTCAGAAACGCTGACAAAACTAGGATTGCCATTGTTTGCATTAGACTCGGCTACTGTGCCAGTGATAGCAGGGAAACTCGCAGATAACTGCTGTTTCTTTGCGAGCCAAGTCTAGCTGTCTTCTCTGTGCAGCTCCAGGGTCCTAGAGCCCGCCTGCTCACAGACATTATGTAGCAGTGCTGAGATTGTTCTCAGTCTGCTCATTCCCTGTGTACAGACATGAATGTCTGTGCACAGAGATGATGTAGCAGTGCTGAGATTGTTCTCAGTCTGCTCATTCCCTGTGTACAGACATGAATGTCTGTGCACAGAGATGATGTAGCAGTGCTGAGATTGTTCTCAGTCTGCTCATTCCCTGTGTACAGACATGAATGTCTGTGCACAGAGATGATGTAGCAGTGCTGAGATTGTTCTCAGTCTGCTCATTCCCTGTGTACAGACATGAATGTCTGTGCACAGAGATGATGTAGCAGAGCTAAGATTGTTCTCAGTCTGCTCATTCCCTGTGTACAGACATGAATGTCTGTGCACAGAGATGATGTAGTAGTGCTGAGATTGTTCTCAGTCTGCTCATTCCCTGTGTACAGACATGAATGTCTGTGCACAGAGATGATGTAGCAGAGCTGACATTGTTCTCAGTCTGCTTATTCCCTGTGCATAGACATCTATATTTATGCACAGGGGATGTAGCAGAGAGGACATCGCGTTTTGGACTGCGTCGGACGGAAGAGGATTTTTTTAATTAAAGATGGAGTCCCTAATGGCTTTTTTTTTTATTTCTAATAAAAAATTTTCCTTGTGTTGCGTTTTTTTTAAAACAATTTAATAGAAATTCATGGCGGTCATGTCTAATATTGGCGTGACCGCCATAAATTTCGGGCTTAGGGCCAGCTGATAATACAAAGCTGGCCCTAACCTCTTTATTACCCAGCGTGCCACCGCTACCAGGGCCGCTGGAAGAGCGGGGTTCAGCGCCAGAGGATGGCGCTTCAATGAACGCGCCATCTTCTGGGGCGGCTGCGGGCTGCAATTTGCAGCGGGGGGTGCCCAGAAAGCTTGGGCATCCCTGCGCTGCGGATTCCAGCCCCCAGCTGCTTAGCTGTACCTGGCTAGACATAGAAATTGCGCGGAGCCCCACGCATTTTTTTTTTATTATTTCATGAATTTCAGAGTCAGAGTCTCAGAGTCAGAATCTCAGAATTTCATGAAATAATTTAAAAAAAATGCGTGGGGCTCCGCGCAATTTCTATGTCTAGCCAGGTACAGCTAAGCAGCTGGGGGCTGGAATCCGCAGCGCAGGGATGCCCAAGCTTTCTGGGCACCCCCCGCTGCAAATTGCAGCGCGCAGCCGCCCCAGAAGATGGCGCGTTCATTGAAGCGCCATCCTCTGGCGCTGAACCCTGCTCTTCCAGCGGCCCTGGTAACCATTTTTATCGGACAGCATCGGACATACAAAATCCGTAGTGTGAAACTAGCCTTAGGTGATCCCATAGGTTTCCTATGGGATTCAAGTCTGCAGAAAGTTCAACTCCATTTGAGGTACCCCAGTCTCCAAAAGCAGCATCTCCGATGGACGGATTAGGGAAGTCCGTGTTCAGGGTTCATGCATGAACACTAGTTGTTTAGTACGGACCCCAAACTTTACAGTTCGGATTCATCCATCACTACTTATGATCTCAAAATGTGAACAGCATCATGAGGAGGACTGTTAAATGTAATAGGCACTTCATGGATTAATTACTGTGAATTGTTCCATTAAATTACTTGTTAGAGATCAGAAAGTAGAGCAAAAAGTACTGAAACATTGAAGAGTTGGACATATGCATTCAAAATTGTAGAGAAGGTCACATTAAAGAGGTTGTGCCACCATAGAACATATTGCTAATGCAGCAGACATAATGTAAAAAGGTGCTTTTGTATTTCTACCCATTAGAAATGATGCTCCATTCAAAAGCCTTGTACCTTTGATATTTAGTATGGTGCCCTATAGTAATAACCCTACTGGCATCTATATCTCTCCTTTTAACCCTCTCCTAGAGGCCGAGGATGCACAATTCCCTCTTCCTTTTAAATGGCCATGTGGCGCCCCACAACGAGTGCGTCACAAGGGAGTATTGCATCCGCAATATTCTCTGACTCAGCAATGACATAGTTAACTTTGAGATCCAACCCAACATGCATCACCTAGAACAGAGGGCCAATCCTAGGTCCTGGTGGGTGGAGTGTTAGGGAAGTGTAGGAGAACACACAATAGTCTAGACCAGAGAGAGAACAGAAAAGCCTAGAACACAGAGCTTGGAGAGGAGCGGGGGCTCCGCACCCCGTGCGGGCCCCTGGGCCGTCACCGGTCGGGTGTCAGCACCTGAGGCCTTAACTACCGGGATTGGGCATTATCTACACGGGTTCCCAAAAGACTCCCGTGCCCACAACTCACAGCCGGTTCACTGGTACCGAAGCTGGCAGCAGTTCACCTCTGCTACGCGAACCAGAAAGCGTGGAGGAGCAGTTTCACAGGAGCACCCCACCACCAGCCAACTTCCAGTCGTCTAACCAGCGGTGTACCCACTGAGGGATCCAAGGCTCCCCAAAGCATCCAGAACGTACATCATGGATAGGGCATTGAAGCAGCCTCCCCGTACCCGACCTGGTATTCCTGGACGACACTGGCAACAAGTTAGGTAGAATGGAGGAACACTTGCGGATCTCTGAGGGACACTATCACTGCTGAGTCCACCCGGTCTACTACTCAACCACTGTATGCCATGTATTGCCTACTGGTTACAGTAAAGACCCGTTATAGAGACTTTCTGTGTCTGTGCTTCCTTATGAACTGTCCGTCCGCACAACAAGGTAACCGCAGCTGCCGCACAACATCTTGAGCAGCTCCAGCCTCCGGGGATCACCGCTCAGCCTGTAGGGAGCGTAACATCTTGCTGCTGTCCATCCCCCGGAGGTTCCGCAGCGTCGGTAGCCCATACCGAATCTACTCATAGGTGGCGTCACGAATAAATTAAAAACCCCTTTAATCTGTTCCACCAAGACGTCTTCAAACACTTTTGATCTGCACTACACCGGGCCCCACTACCGGCAGGCGCGGTCCACCCGTGACAAGGAGGAAGGAAGCATCGCCTGTCTAAACCGGAGTCCCGGCCACGGTGAGTCAGAAAATGGCGTCACGAACAGGATACGAGCAGGCCCGTTACCCAACGGGTATAATATGCTTAAACTGGACTTTATTGTCTACAATTTGGACTTTGTTCGTCCCTAAAAGAACTTTCCAGCCTTTTCACCATTGGGTCAAGATAGCGCCCAAGATGACGTTCCCGCCACAAGAAGCCGCCACGTGTAAGCCCAGGAGTGAGTCAACCCCCCCCCTCATCGTGGGAGGGCTAAAGACAAAAGGCGCCAAACTCTTTGTCCGCCCTGATTGCTCGAATCAACCATGGGGGCGGACCCCAAAGACTTTTCCCACGATTGGACTACAAAAGCCCAGAGGAAATGGGAGTGTCACAGACAGAGAGAAGTTCTTCACCAGCTTTACAAGAACGTTTTACCGGTTCAACGGGTGTGGTTTCCCTCCAAAGAAGAGAATGGCCAGCATGAGACTCCAAGACCTAATGCAGGAGGTTGAGGCGGAGGCCAGAGCAGCCATAGGCCAACCGGGTCCGGATCCTGCCCTTACCATAGACGGCAGCCCCGACTTCTGGCTCGAGGCTCTACAAGACCTCCGGGTGCGGTTACTAGAGACTGTGGAATGGACGATTCGCAGCTGGAGTGCGACCCTAGGCAGACGACTACACCATGCCATGCAGCAGAGACGACCGGGTACAGCTTCTCCAAGCCCAGACGACGTCACCAGCTTCTCAACTGCCTCACCGTCGCCCACCACCTGTCCTGCTCCGTCACCAGAGCCAATAGACTGTGTCATTCCAGTGGAGGCTACAACTCGACCCGTTCCAGCGACTAATATCGCAACCGATCCCGTTCCTGAACCGGAGCTTCTATCACGCTCCATGGAAGAACTTGATCTCTACCAGGTTCCCACCGAGGAACCCGCGACGTGTTTCACAAGTACAGAGACTGTCGCCTGTTTTATCCCTGTACCGGAGGCTTCCCTTGCCATTGCCGAGGCCTACCTGGTAACCGGGATTGAAACACCTTTACCTGCGGAAACAGATGAAGAGGCAGGCAGCCTGGAAGCCCTGCAGGACGTCCCTACGGAAGGATCCGCAGCACCACCGCCCTGTTGTACAACGGAACTAGCTTCAACATCTCCAGCCAACGAGCAGCCTGATGTGGTCATCGAGGAAGAGGTCGGAGAGGATGACGACGAGACCCACAGCACCGCTGAGGATTTCGACACCGGGTTCGCTTGGGGAGACAACAAGGAACTTCCTACCGGGCATACAGCTCGGGTACACTGGTCGGGTGCAATGCCGACACCTTCCCCTGTGTCGTTCCACCGGGTGCCGATACAGACAGCCCGCCAAGTTCAAGCTTCCCGCCAAACCACCAGCTCCGTTACTCATCTCTACACCCCAAGCCGTAACGACGGAGATGTACGCCAGAGACGACGAGAGGAGTGGCAAGCCCTTGAATGCGCCAACATGCAGGCCCGTGCCGAGGTTCGCCGCCAGCCGCCGCTGTCTGCTGAACTCCGCCGTGAAGGTGGAATTTCCACCTTTAATTTACATACCGGGTGGGGGTTCGCTTGGGAGGTGGGTTTGAATGAGGAGGTGTTTGTGGGGCGCCGGGACGTTGAGTCAAACTTGCCAAGAGGACATCCCGATCGCGACCTATACCGGGGCGATATTATCACCTACGAGCGCTACGCTTGTCCAGATGGGTGGTTCGCTATCCGGGTGCGCCATCGTTCTCCGTGCCAGTGACTTTAAAACTTGAACTCTCTCAATGACTCTGTTCCCGTTAATCACTGACTGTGAGATCTTGCGGCTACAGCCTGGACTCTAGTTAAAGGACAGCCGACCGCACGCCGGGTCCGCACAAAGTGATTACCTGTTTCTTTGCTTATGTCACCAAAGCATACCTTTACCTGTTTTTCATTTTAATAAAAGTGTGTCATATATGTTATAAAAATACAAAAACCTCTGTAATGTGAGTAGTGTGACGCTTGGGGACAAGCGTATTCAACCAAGGGGGAGTGTGGCGCCCCGCAACGAGTGCGTCACAAGGGAGTATTGCATCCGCAATATTCTCTGACTCAGCAATGACATAGTTAACTTTGAGATCCAACCCAACATGCATCACCTAGAACAGAGGGCCAATCCTAGGTCCTGGTGGGTGGAGTGTTAGGGAAGTGTAGGAGAACACACAATAGTCTAGACCAGAGAGAGAACAGAAAAGCCTAGAACACAGAGCTTGGAGAGGAGCGGGGGCTCCGCACCCCGTGCGGGCCCCTGGGCCGTCACCGGTCGGGTGTCAGCACCTGAGGCCTTAACTACCGGGATTGGGCATTATCTACACGGGTTCCCAAAAGACTCCCGTGCCCACAACTCACAGCCGGTTCACTGGTACCGAAGCTGGCAGCAGTTCACCTCTGCTACGCGAACCAGAAAGCGTGGAGGAGCAGCTTCACAGGAGCACCCCACCACCAGCCAACTTCCAGTCGTCTAACCAGCGGTGTACCCACTGAGGGATCCAAGGCTCCCCAAAGCATCCAGAACGTACATCATGGATAGGGCATTGAAGCAGCCTCCCCGTACCCGACCTGGTATTCCTGGGCGACACTGGCAACAAGTTAGGTAGAATGGAGGAACACTTGCGGATCTCTGAGGGACACTATCACTGCTGAGTCCACCCGGTCTACTACTCAACCACTGTATGCCATGTATTGCCTACTGGTTACAGTAAAGACCCGTTATAGAGACTTTCTGTGTCTGTGCTTCCTTATGAACTGTCCGTCCGCACAACAAGGTAACCACAGCTGCCGCACAAGATCTTGAGCAGCTCCAGCCTCCGGGGATCACCACTCAGCCTGTGGGGAGCGTAACATCTTGCTGCTGTCCATCCCCCGGAGGTTCCGCAGCGTCGGTAGCCCTTACCGAATCTATTCATAGGTGGCGTCACGAATAAATTAAAAACCCCTTTAATCTGTTCCACCAAGACGTCTTCAAACACTTTTGATCTGCACTACACCGGGCCCCACTACCGGCAGGCGCGGTCCACCCGTGACAAGGAGGAAGGAAGCATCGCCTGTCTAAACCGGAGTCCCGGCCACGGTGAGTCAGCCACCACAGCCATTCTTTTGGATCCCTTTGCGCATCAGCCAGCCAGATCTCCTCCAGCTGACTGACAACTGTTAGGTGCTGGAAGTGTCTGAATTTCCTTTGCCTTTGCTCCGTCTTCATAAGGGAGTTAAATCAGTCAGTGTGTTCTCTCTATGGCTACTACCAGTGAAGAGCAGAGCAATTGTAGGGCGTTTGTCACCAGGTTGTTGCTCTGTACACGGGCAACATTCAAGGTGACAGAGTTTTGTCTGAGAGCTTTGTCTTCTTGATAACTACCTGTGGTCTCAGCACTGGTAGCATCAATAGGGAAGGCAAAGCGCTTACTGGCTGCTTTACTGATCCATCTTCTCAACTCTCACCACAGGTCACCCTTCGCCAACTCTTAATTCTGTTGTTGATCTCCACTGTCAAATATCTCCTGCTGTCTACAGACTTCTCCTTGGGGAGATGAATCAATCAAGCAATCAGGAAGTACTTTGTTCTTATAATCACTGCTTCCAGTGCAGAGAACAGTGGTTGTGATGAGTTTGTCATCTGGTTGGTGCGCTCTGTACAGGGAACAACACAGATGATAAAGCCAGGGCTAGCTCCAGGTTTTTGTGGGCCCGGTCAAAACAGGTTTCAGTGGGCCCCTTTTCCACATACCAAGATTCATGATTATAACATAGAGGCTGATGGATGGGCTGTGTATGTATAATATAGAGGCTAATGGGTGGCTGTGTATACAGTGCCTTGTATTTGGCCCCCTTACACTTTTTAACCTTTTGCCAAATTTCAGGCTTCAAACATAAAGATATAAATTTAAATTTTTTTGTGAAGAATCAACAAATGGGACACAATCGTGAAGTGTAATGAAATTTATTCATATTTAAAACTTTTTTAACAAATAAGAAAATCTAAAAAGTGGGGCGTGCAATATTATTCAGCCCCTTTACTTTCAGTGCAGCAAACTCACTCCAGAAGTTCAGTGAGGATCTCTGAATGATCCATTGTCATGCTAAATGACTGATAATGATAAATAGAATCCACCTGTGTGTAATCAAGTCTCCATATAAATGCACCTGCTCTGTGATAGTCTCAAGGCCACGTTACACACACAGATATATTGGTCAGAGATCTCTGGTTGCAGTGAAATCATGAACACATTGCTCTATTTTGTGTACAATGGAACAATGTGTCCATGATTTCACTGCAACCAGAGATCTGTGACCAATATATCTGTGTGTGTAACGTGGTCTTCAGGGTTCTAATTCAAATGCAGATAGCATCATGAAGACAAAGGAACACACCAGGCAGGTCCGAGATACTGTTGTGGTGAAGTCTAAAGCCAGATTTGGATACAAAAAGATTTCCCAAGTTTTAAACATCTCAAGGAGCACTGTGCAAGTGATCATATTGAAATGGAAGGAGTATCAGACCACTGCAAATCTACCAAAATCTGGCCGTCCCTCTAAACTTTCATCTTAAACAAGGAGAAGACTGATCAGAGATGCAGCCAAAAGGCCCATGATCACTCTGGGTGAACTGCAGAGATCTACAGCTGAGGTGGGAGAGTCTGTCCACAGGACAACAATCAGTCGTACACTGCACAAATCTAGCCTTTATGGAAGAGGGCAAGAAGAAAGCCATTTCTCAAAGAAATCCATAAAAAGTCTTGTTTGAAGTTTGCCACAAGCCACCTGGGAGACACACCAAACATGTGGAATAAGGTGCTCTAGTCAAATGAAACCAAAATCGAACATTTAGGCCACAATGCAAAATTATATGTTTAGCATAAAAGCAACACAGCTCATCACCCTCAAAGCACCATCCCCATTGTCAAACATGGTGGTGGCAGCATCATGGTTTGTGCCTGCTTTTCTTCAGCAGGAACAGGGAAGATGGTTAAAATTGGTGGGAAGATGGACGGAGCCAAATACAGGACATTTCTAGAAGAAAACCTGTTGGAGTGTGCAAAAGACCTGAGACTGGGACGGAGATTTATCTTCTAAAAAGACAATGATCCCAAACATAAAGCAAAATCTACAATAGAATGGTTCAAAAATAAACGTATCCAGGTGTTAGAATGGCCAAGTCAAAGTCCAGACCTGAATCCAATCGAGAATCTGTGGAAAGAGCTGAAAACTGCTGTTCACAAATGCTCTCCATTCAACCTCACTGAGCTCGAGCTGCTTTGCAAGGAAGAATGGGCAAGAATTTCAGTCTCTCGATGTGCAAAACTGATAGAGACATGTCCCAAGCGACTTGCGGCTGTAAATGCTGGTGGTGCTACAAAGTATTAACTCAAGGGGGCCGAAAAATATTGCACACCCCCTTATCAGTTTCTTATTTGTTAAAAAAGTTTAAAATCTTATATATAAGCTGAATGTGTGTGTGTGTAGGCATGTATGCATTTGTACATGTCCAGGATTGGCATCTGCACGGTCGCAGCTACAGCCACAACATTTTGCACAGTCACACGTCTGGACCCCGAGAGTGTCATAGGTTATGTTGTGAGGCGAAATTTTAACCCCGCGCATTCCAATTCACCAAACAATTTTGCCCCTATCTAAATAATGTGGAAAAAGTGAAAGCAAAAGTGTTTGAGGCAAATTGACAGCTGCCAGTTGTGAACAAGGGGAGGCTTAAAGAATGAGAGCGATAGCGACAAAGAGTATACACCGTACAGTTGCTAAGGTGGGGCCCCGACATGGGATACTCACCACACACGGGGATATGAACACACACACAAAATGAGCCACACAACACCACGTGCTTGAACACATAAAGCACCCTCAGCACACATTTCACCACATATACACCAACCTTGCCACATAATCGCCCTAAAACACACACAAGTCTGGTATTATCCTTCAAAAATAAAAATCTGATTATTAAGGAGCCAAAATGCAAGAACAACAAATGTACCATATAGGAAATACGGCAGCTGTCAGTCACATAACCTGTCTATTATGTGTATGTCTGAGCTAATATATACTATCAGGGGGAGGGCTTCTTGTTGCCTGTGAATTTTTCAACCTGCCAATAGCAACCTATCACAGCTCAGCTTCTATTTTGCTACAGTTAATTAATCTGAGCTCTGATTGGTTAATATAGGCAACAAAGGACAGTCTCAGTATAACAAAGCTTGTGTGAGGTAATAGGATGTCAGTTAGGGTGTGTTGGTGAAAAGGCTGATGTCAGTCACATTACCTCTATGTGAGAGGATATAGAAACTGCCAGTTACACACTATTTTTACCACAATAATGCCTCATAAGAAAAGGAATTCCTTGGCACGAATGTCAGCTGATGCAAAAAGAAAAGCTGCATTACGAGCCAATGAAAAATGTGAAGACAGAGAAACAAGGCTGACACACATGAGAACAGCAGCTGCTTCCTCAAGAGCCAATACATTTTCTGAGGAGAGGGAAACAAGGCTTGCAGACAAGAGAACAAGAGCTGCTTCCTCAAGGGCCAATGCACTTTCTGAGGAGAAGGAAGTGAGGCTTGCAGACATGAAAACAAGAACTGCTTCCTCAAGAGCCATTGAACTTTCTGAGGACAGGGAAGTGAGGCTTGCAGATAAGAGAAGAAGAGCTGCTTCCTCAAGGGCCAATGAGTCATCTCAGCAGAGAGAATGCCGACTTGCCACTAAGAAAATTTCTTTTTCTTCCACCAGGGTATAGGAAATGGTTGGAGATTTGAAACATGCTGCCTTTTGTTACCAGTCAGACATAAACTATCAGGATAATCCTAAAGTTCAGATAGGAAAAACGGATGTGGTCTGCATGTACTGCAGTGCCCAACAAAATGGAAAGATGAACCGCCAGGTTAATGCTGTGCAAATGGCAAGATAAAACTTCCACCTGTCCTGTCACCACTAGATACCCTAAAGTCTCTGATGACAGGTACCAGTGCAATATCAAAGCATTTCTTGGACAACATTAGGAAGTACAACTCCTTCTTCCAAATGACATCATTTAAGAACTAAGAATGTCGTTTATCAAAAGGCTCTCGAATAAGGAGTAGAAGATTACTTCACATTACTTGGCCAATTTAGTTAAATCTATGTGGAATATCTGTGGTGTTGAAATATATGTTGTGAAATGCTTTGTTTTTGCCTTTTAATAATTACATTTCTATCTATTTGTTTTGTGTTTTTTGTGTGCAGAATACATTTTTGTTAACACATTCTATTTTGTTAACAGCAGTTATTAACCCGGGCGCAGCTGGGTAGTACAGCTAGAATGCAATAACGTTTGTTCCACTTCAAAATTGTGTCCCACTTGTTGTTGATTCTTCACAAAAAAATTAGAATTTATATGTTCATGTTTGAAGCCTGAAATGTGGCAAAAGGTTGAAAAGTTAAAGGGGGCTGAATACTGTCACAAGGCACTGTATTTAGTAGAGAGTTTTGAACATAAGATACTGCAGGAAACATAGAGAAGAGAATGATACATCACCTTAATGGAAAGAAGAAAATGTTTTGGAGCCCTATAGTACCTATTCTGATGTAAATAACCCCACATTAACATCCAAAATTGTATAAAGTTAACAGGGTGGACCGATATTAAGTCCTGTTTCTAAAAAAGTAAAAATTTATATAGTAAAATTTACAAAAAATGAAGTATGAAAAACAATAATAATAATAACAAAAATAATAATATTTGTGGCATGCTAAAAATAAATAAAAAAAATAAAAACCTTGTTGTAACAGAATGGTTAGTAGTATATTAATTAGAAATGAAACTAAGTACGTGTTCCAACAAGGACCAAGTCATTGTTGACAACATATTAATTGTTTAGAAACAGCCGTATTATACAGTACCTTTATGGTTGACATACATTGGTGACAATATGTTGATAGATACTAAGCATTGAATATTCTTGAGCCACAATCAATGTATAAATGCATAAGTTGAATAGGCCATACCCAGGCAAAGTATCATTTTGCCCAGGTAATGGATCATTTTCAAGTGGTCAATGCCTGCCAGACAGGTGTCTGGTGTAGATAATTGGATCATCATCAGGTTGCAGCCAACCATACATACACACTCTGTGATTTCTAAAGGTACCGTCACACACCACAATATCGCCTGGCGATCTGAAAGGCGATGTGTCGCCCCAGCGAAATCACCGTGAAATTGCCTCATGGTGGCGGCGTGTGATTGGGCGATTTCACGGCGATAAACCACCCTTCGCCCGTCACCTGATTGCTGAACAGTGCTCAGCAATCAGACGATATCGCCAAAGTGATTTTTTTCGTGTTTTGGCGTGTGACAGGGCGTGTGACAAGAGCGATTTCTGTGATTTCCCTTACGCGTGTCTCAGCGTGCTTTAGTCCGCGCCCCGTCTGAGATAATTGGTGTGGGCTACTGTGTTCCCATTGGCTGTCAGTTGACACTGCACCATATTTGAAGAGCTGTCTGTTCTGCACCACACACATCTGCTACACAACCGACCACAAACTCAGTGCAATTACGCGCGCCATTGAATAATGCAAGCTATGTTGTCCGCGTGTATTAAGTTGCGCTGTGTGGAGTATAGTGCCACACATGACAGCTCAGATGTTGGGCTACACATCGTAGATGTGTGCCATGGGCCAGTGTGTGTGTTGCAGGAGCCACAATTGACGACACAAGCGTGTATTTGTGACAAACTCCGATAGACAATTGCGTCATGTATTAGCCAACCTTCCAGAGCAGGCTGACAAATCGTAACGCAGTTGTGTTGTCCAATGAGCGTGAATGGGGCGTGGTGTAAACCACTGTGGCACGCCTATCTCCTCGCTGCACTGAACATGTACGCCCACATTGCCTTTGCAATTGCGGCGTGTGACACAGCGATGGAATGAGGCAAGATTGCTTCCGCTGTAGGTGAGGCGATTTCCAGAGCGACACATCGCCTTAGCTTCAGGGTGATATTGCGATAATGCTCAAAACTGGATCAGGTTCTGCAAACCCAACCTCAAATATGACCCTAGCCTATAAAGACAGTGATGCAACAGTTGAGCCAATGAAGGAGAGGCATTCACATATGCCTGCTTGTTATCCCTTCCACCATCTCTCCTGTTCACTATGACATGAGAGGCTAGAAATGAACCAGAAAACATATAGAAAAGGGCCTTTTCACATCTGCATTTGGGCTGTGTTTGCCTGCTTTTGCGTTTGTATGTGTTTTTACTGCTAAAAAACACATCCAAACGCATGCAAAAACGCACCCATAGCAATGCAAAATGCATTGCTAATGCACACAAAATTGCATGTGCGTTTGCAAAAATGCAAAACTCATGCACTTTTGTAAACGCAGCCAACACAGCGCGGGCTGCTGTGTTTAGGGCTGCATTTGTAAAAACGCATGCATTTTGTGTTTTTCCAAACACACAAGCATTTTTGCATGAATTAGCAATGTGTTTTGCATTGCATTCTATGGGTGCATTTTTGGTTGCGTTTTTAGTGGTAAAAACGCATACAAATGCAGGCAAATGCAACCCAGCCTTAGATGTGAACTAGGCCAAAGTGTTTATTATTCACAAGACCCACTTTAAACATTTTCTGTGAACATTGATACCTGTTTAGAAACTTTTAACAGTATAGTGTGTGTCATGGCACAACCTCTTTAAATCCACTGACAGCAAAATATCCCTAACTTTTTGTGAATAGTGTACATGAAGAGTTTTAGACATTTTTGACTCATGCATCATGAGGGTGGCTGGAGATTTGACTTCATACAATAACATTTTGCTGCATATTACTCTATTATGTAAGCTAATAAGTGACAAAAATGTATACTACACAATTTTCAAGGGCACCACATTCATCAAACATGAGCCACTTTGCTTAATCAGATGCACGTTAGTCTATGTTCACACAGTCAAAACATAGAACAACAACGTAAATCTGCCCATTAAGGTTTTACATGATGCGGTATTTACATTATTGCATACAATATGCTAAAAGCATAAGACAGAAAAGTATGTGTTTTATGGTTTTAGCCTTTGCGACTCGCTTTGATCTTTGGCGACATATAAGCTGCTCATATCTGCCCAAAATTAGACTCCCACGCCCAGCTTCTTAAGAGAAGCAAAATATTAAAATAAAATTAAGGACAATTATTACTAATTATTTAATTTTTATTATTCCAAACATATATGTAACATAACAATGCTAATATTTTGTTTTATTATTATTTTAGATACAGGATTACTTAATTTAAAAAGGAGTTGTCCAAGTAGTAGGCAATAAGATTAAAAAATTAAACTACCATCAATTGCATGACAAATACACATATTCTTTGTAAGGATCAGAAATTTGATATTGATCAGACTTGTGTTAGCATCAATTATTAGGGACATAGGGCTTGTTAGTATTGATCTAAAAAAAATAGGTTAATAAATTATCAAATTTTAATTCAATTTGTGCTGTTAAATGTCCCCTGTGTTTATGTATTGTCTTCATTTGTAGTAGTGATGTTCTAAATCCTGCTGTCTGTACGATAGGTTTCATGTTCTCATTGATTTCCAATTACAAGTTAATACATTTGCTGCTGCAGGCTTTGCTCTATTAATTTCTTATTATCTATGCTCAAGGGTGAACCCACCCTACAAATAACATGTAGCAAAGAGGCTGAATATTTAATGTTTTTTCCTCACAGCTGAAATGTTTCTGCATCGGGTATTTACACAAGCAAACATTAGCATACATTACATCCTCTCCAGTATGAGATAAATCACTGCAGTGTTAATGCTTTACCTTCAAAAGGAGCTGAATGTCACAGGCTTTCACAAATTCACAAATTTTAGCTAAAATAATAATAATAAGGTGTCTTTGTTTCCACTTGTGCACGTTTTATAGCATAACTCTGTTCTAAAGAAGTGCTAATTAAACTCAACAAGAAAAAAAGGTGCCAAAAATTAGCTTACTGTTTCAAGCAAAACAATAGGTTGGTTATTTTCCTGCAGCTGATGGAACAGGTTCACAGATCAGTGGTTCCATATTTGTAGAACAAATTTGATGTAAATACTTAAAGTGTAAATTACTTTTTATTGAAACTTCCCCCCTCAATACTGCACAGGTTGGTAATGATGGATCACATAGCAGATAATGCTTTTTTTGTGCCATGATTTATTTTTCTGTGCTCTTTTAAAAACTGCATTTTATGGCTGTGTGGGCATGGCCAGCTTCCGTCCGTGTTAGCCAGCACAGTGTGTCTATTTTCACAGCCTCTGAGAGCAGGCTGACAGTGAGCAGTGTGATGTGCCAGCAGAGAAGGGTTTAAAAGAGATCCTAACGGAGCTGGGTGGAGCTAGATGACAGATCAGTAGCTTGTGCCAAGGAAAAAGGAGTTAGTACTGATCCTGACATTGCTTTGCAACTGTGCTGTAGCCTGATGTAATCTGGGACATTGTCACCTCATCAGCTAAAGTCAGGAACTCACACACAGTAGGTCAGACCCTGACCCTTATATGATTATGTGGCCCTATTCAGTGTGAAGACAGATCTGACTGAGAATAAACATATGTCTGCTTCAGACACAGTCTAGTGGGACATCTTGTGGAAGGTTTATGAATGATTTGCCACCAGATTTCACTTATGAAGTATATTTGAAAGTTTATTAAAATCTCTTGCTCTATATTGTTATTAAATAAAAATGTAAATGGTGGTTACGCTTTAAGACCCAAAAATGGCAAGTATTCTAAAATTGATACCTTCATTGGCTAACCAGATAAATGATAATTGCAAGTTATCGGAGTACAAAAGCTCCTTCATCTAGCAAGTTGGAAAATTTGTCTGAAGAAGGAGCTTGCAATTATAATTTCTCTTGTTAATTAAGGTGTCACTCCTAGAAACTAATGTCATTTTAAAGGTATAAGTATTTACATGGGTTTTTCTGGATAACACAGTGACACAATATAATTTTGTATTGTACATCTTTAAAAAAAACAAAAGAAACACATTGCCTAAGGTCAGTTTCAAACTTGCATTATTTTCTGTCCAGGGCTGATCATGCGGAAAATGCGTCTGACCAGATCCAGGTTTTTTGTGAAATCCGATGCAACTGGATGATATCGCACTGGTATTATGCCGGATCTGAGTGTTCTATCAGCTGGGACAGTTACAATGGTGACACAGTCAGCTGACCATGTCACCACAATAATCATGTCAACTGACCACAGACATATAGATATACAGAAAGACAGATATAGATGGCACTTACCAGTCTCCAGCTCTCCTGCTGCTTGCTTCAGGGACCACCCATTATGTTACATGAGTATTCACTACATTGAACTGCAATGGCCAATCATAGATGCTCACTCTCTGTGAGAGCATCTGTGATTGCCTGTTGCCCTCAGGCTGCGCTCCCACAATCTGTACCAATGTCTTTACTTGGTTGCCATACAATATTTGGCATCCAACTTGCCATCATACTGTTTAAAATAAATAAATAATAAAAAATGCATAGGGATTCACTGTATTTTTAATTCTCAGCACAAATAAAGCTGACAGCTGTGGACTGCCACCCTCGGCTGCTTAGTCTTACCTTGGCTGGCAAAAACAATACATGGGCTTTGCCTTATTTTTAATTGCCAGCCAAGGTAAAACTAGGCAGCTGGCGGCTTGTATAGTCAGCAGTTATTGGGCCCCCAACACTATAGAATAGCAGCCTGCAGCCATCCCAGAAATTGGCACTTTCATTAGAAGCGCCAGTTCCTGGCGCTGTACTTTGCTCTTCCCGATGCCCTGGTGTGGTGTCATCAGGGTGATAGAAGTGGCTAATGACAGCTGAGTATTCACAGCTTGTCATTAAGCCCTGGATTGGTAATGTCAGGCATTTTCTGAATAGATAATAAACCCATGCAGATGGAAAATTCCTTTATTAGAAATAAAACACACTGCTGGTTTCATACTGCAGTATTTTCCATGATCAGTGTCCATCCGGTTTGTGTGCCAAAACCAGGAGTGTTTCCAAAACTCAGAACAAGTGTCAATCTTTCAATTATAGTTTTTTGTCTGAAAGTTCCTCTATTGGTTTTGGCACACAAACTGGATGTTTGCAGTGTGAAACCAGCCAGTACTCATTTACCCATTTATTAAGTCCGACAACATACCCTCTGACCATAATCTATGAGGTCACACGAAAAAACACTCTTCTCTGCTGCATCAGATGTAGAGCTGAAGGAGGAAGCATTTTATCAGTGCGAGCTCCGATGAAACAATGATGGCACTGAGATCTTCGGCGGTGTGTGTGGTCAGCTGACACGATTTACATGGTGAAAAGGTATCCTATAATATAATTGCCTTATCGTGTCTGTCTGTAACAGAAATCCCGCGTCGCTGATTGGACGCGGGCGGCAGGCGCGACCAATCAGCGACGCGGGATTTCTATTACAGAGAAACAGCGGCAAGCGCAGTTCGTGGCCGTCCTCCCCCTGCCTGTGCCGATCTGTAATCCCCCACCCCGCCACTTCATCCTCCATCCTCCGACCTCCTCCCCCCCACCGCTCTGTCCTCCTCCCCCCGCCACTCCATCCTCCGTTTTCTCCCCGCCGCTCTGTCCTCCTCCCCCCCACTCCATACTCACCCCCTTCCCGCTCCATCCTCCCCCTCCTCACCGCTGTCTTCTCATCCACTCCCGGTGTTCCCATTGCCGGTGAATAGCTGCAGGAAGAGAATCAGTGGGTCATGTGACAGGCTCTGTGTGATGTCACATCAGTTTGCCCTGTCACATGACCTCTTCCTCCAGCTATTCACCGGCAATGGGAACACCGGGAGTAAGTGAGCACAGAACATCACGAAGGGGGAATGGACATGTGTGTGTGTGTGTGTATACTGTATGTTTGTATGTATATGTATGAGTGTATGTGTGTATACATGTGTGTGTATACATGTGAGTCTCTGTGTGTATACATGCGTGTGGCTGTATATGTGTGTATACATGTGTGTCTGTGTGTGTATACATTTGTTTGTGTTTGTATACATGTGTGTGAGTCTACATGTGTGCTTATACCTGTGTGTACATGTGTGTCTGTCTAATGTGTGTGTCTGTATACGTGTGTGTACATGTGTGTGTCTGTATGTGTGTGTGTATATACATGTGTATGTGTGTTTACGTGTGTATATCTGTGTCTGTGTATGTGTGTACATATGTGTGTCTGCATACATGTGTGCGTATACCTGTGTGTACATGTCTGTATACATGTGTGTATACCTGTGTGTCTGTATACATGTGTGACTGTATACATGTCTGTGTGTACATGCGTGTTTGTATACATGTGTGTGTTTGTTTGTCATGTGTGTGTCTGTATACATGTGTTTGTGTGTGTGTACATGTGTGTCTGTATACGTGTGTGTCCATACATGTCTGTGTCTGTATACATGTGTTGATACATGTGTGTATACCTGTGTGTACATGTGTATATATGTGTATGGCATTGTTCACACACAATTTGCGTTTTTTTTTGCACTCCTAAAACCACATGCGTTTTTTTAGGAGTGCTAAAAAATGTCTCTTGTGTGTCTGAAAGGAAATACAGCCTTTCTGGACTTTGTCATTTTTTCCTCAAAAACGCAGGAAAAAACGCAAGCGTTAACTCAGGGTGCATAAATGTGCCATTTAGAAATGCATGCGTTTCCCATAGGGCCCCATGTTATAGAAACGCATGCGTTTTCTTAACATGGGGCCCTATGGGAAACGCATGCGTTAACGCAGGGCACATATAGGTACCTGCGTTAACGCATGCGTTTCCCATAGGGGCCCATGTTAAAAAAACGTATGCGTTTTTGGGAAACCACCCCTGCGTTTTTTTCCAGCACCCAAAAAACGCTGCATGCAGCGTTTTTTGGACTGGGAGAAAAAAACGCAAGTGAAGGTGAAAACCGCATGTACACTCAAATGTACCCTGCGTTTAACAGCCCAAAAAACGCAGAGATGGGCAAAAAGACGCATGTGTGTGAACAATGCCTATGTCTATTACGTCATCTGCAATGTCGCGTCATACATATATACCCACATGTGGCGAGTCACGTTATACACATATACATAGACACATGGCGGCTCATGTCATCTACTCTATAATCATCTAATTCTGTCAGTCTCTCTGTAACGGAAATCCCGGCCGCGACCAATCAGCGACAGGTGCAGTCCAGCCGTGAATTGGAGCGGGATTTGAACCACGCACGCCACTGCTATCGTCGGTAAATCAGCGGTGCTAGCCGCTGATCTTCCGATGGTAGCCGCACCTCATCTCCTGCTGCACGGAGGTCAGCGGCAACGCATCTTCCAGCTCCTCGCAGCGGAAATACCCCAACCGGCGCTAGCTTTCTCGCTCAATGTGACACACAGCAGCGACCAGGCCTCTGCTATGAGATCGCTGATCCTGTCGTGGATGCCAGCAGCCGGGAGATGACTGGTGCTAGCCGGTCATCACCTGGCTGCTCGCAGCGGAAGTACCCTGACCGGCGCTAGCAATATCGCTCAGTGTGACATGCAGCAGCGACCAGGCCCCCGCTGTGAGATCAATACTTCACCCTAGAGTGACAGGGTCCCATCGACCGCCATACCATTGCTGCATCGCTGGTGAGATCTGGCTGTTTGACATTTCATCAGCGACCACGTCGTGATGCTCCAGCGATCCCTACCGGGTCGTATCGGTTGTCGGGATCGCTGGAGAATCGCCAAGTGTGACTGTACCTCACTGATCGCTGGTGAGGTGTCACACATGCAGATATATTGAATGAAGCCGCATCACTGATTGGGGAAAATCCTGTGTATTCATTGCATTATTTTTAATTTTTCATGAATAAACTACATACATATTCTAGAATACCCGATGCGTTAGAATCGGGCCACCATCTAGTAAATACATAATAATATACAGTATGTATTTATACATTGTAATAAAAAGTATTCAGACCAATTAAACATGTGGAAAAGTTTAAGTGGCTGAATACTTAATAATACAATCTCCAAATACCTATATTATTAATTATTATTATTATTATTATTATTATTATTATATCCAGATAATCATTACTGTAAAGTCTTGAAAATGTAGCAGATTTATTCATTTTATATTTGCTATTATTTTTCATTCTTATCATTAAGATATTCATGTTGTGATTTAGATGGAACTGTTAGCATCTAGTTAGAAGAAAAATGTTTGGTACCGTGTTAGCCAGTTGAGAAAATGTTGATTGCTCTCAGTGTGAGAAACAAGATACAAATCTTGTAGTTGTGATACCTTTTAATGGCTAACAAAAATAAAATAAATGATGTTATAAGGCCAGCTTTCGAGATGACTCAGGTCTCTTCATCAGGCATGGTATGACAAGATATTGAATGAAACTCAACTAAAAATGATTGGATATTTGACTCAATAAACATTACAGGGACTGGACATTTGGCAAAATAAACAAACAGCCCCGGAGATGATCTTCAAACAGACAGGCCCAGAGGTAATAAAGTCTTTAGGACACTAAATTATAAGAAAACCTGGTGTCTAAGATTTCCATGTCTTTGAACAACATTGTTTAGACGTGGTAATGAGCCATAAAACCATCAACAATGTTCAGCCCGTTCTGTATACAATTGAAGCTTCTAATTAGCTTGGATTCACAGACTCTTCTGTGTTTTTGGGATTTGAAATTACCTCTCAAAATTAAAACCTTCATATTGTCAATGTTATGTCCCTGGCCAGAAAAATGCTCCGCTACTGGAAAATGGATTTTTTTGTGTGTAATTGTGTAACGATGAGACCTCATCCTTGCTCTTAGACGCTGTCCAGTCTCCCCAACATAGAAAGAACCTACTGGGCAAATGGTGCACATAATTAAATATACCACATTGGAAGAGGAGCATGTGAAAGTCCCAGGAATCTTATAATCCTGCTGTGTGTTGGGGATCTGTATCCTGTCTCTGGTCTCTATGTGAGCACAGGTCTTGCAGCTCTTCACATTGCATGGATAAGTTTCTCTTGCTGTATCAGAGGGCATCAAACTTCGGACCATGATGTTCCTTAAATTGGGAGGCTGCCTGTAGCACAGCAAGGGAGGGTCTTTGAATAATATTTTAAGTCGGTCATCCTTGTGTAGGATGTGATGAAGTTTCCTGGCAGTATTCCTTAGTACCTCAAGCTGTGGGTTGTAGGTCACCACCAGGGGAACACGTTGGTTCTCTTGTTTTTCTCTGTATTGGAGTGCTTGATTTCTAGGGATCCTTGTGGCTTTAATCATCTGATCATCAATGGAGGTGGGGTGGTAGCCCTGGTTTAAAAATGTCTTCTTTTGCTGGTTTAAGTGTTCATCCCTTTCCACTGGGTTGGAGCAAATACGGTTATATCTCAGGGCCTGGCAGTAGACAATGGATTTTTATATGTGTTTCGGGAGGAAACTGTCCCATCTGAGGTATGTGGGACGGTCAATCGGTTTCCGATATACTGTTGTTTGGAATGAACCATTTAGAATTTTTAAGGTGGTATCCAGAAAGTTGATTTCTGTTTTTGAGTGGTCCAGTGTCAGGTTTATGCTGGGATGAAATTGGTTGAAATGTCATGGAATTTTAGAAGTTCATGTTCAGTCTCAGTCCAGATTAATAAGATGTCATCAATGAAACGGAAGTACGCCAAGGGTTTGATGGGGCAGAAGGCTAAAAAGTCATTTTCCAGTTTAGCCATGAAGAGGTTGGCATACTGGGGGGCCATTTTGCTTCCCATGGCAGTTCCGGTGCGTTGTAAATACAGCTCTTCACCAAAAGAGAAAATGTTGTGGGTGAGGATAAATCTGGTGAGCTTTAGAACTGACTCAGAAGGGATCCCATTGGCTTCAAGAAACAGTCGGCAGGCAGTAAGTCCATCTTCGTGTGGGATGTTAGTATATAAGGACTCCACATCCATGGTGGCTAAGATGGTACTCTCGGGGAGGGGACCTATTGTAGAGAGCTTATTTAGAAGGTCCGTTGTGTCCTGTATGTAGCTGTCTGTCCTCCTTACCAGCGGTTTAAGGACATTTTCCACCCACCCAGAGATTCTTTCAGTGAGTGTTCCCACCCCTGAGATGATGGGTCTCCCTGGGTTACCTGGTTTATGAATCTTAGGAAGCATATAGAAAACTCCCATCCTTGGATCCTCAGGAATTAAGTCCAGAAGGTTTGTGGAATCCGTACCTAAACATTTGATGAGTCTTCTCAACTCCCTCATATATTTTGGAGTTGGGTCCTCGTCCAGTTTGGTGTAGTATTGTAAATCCATCAGCTGTCTGTGTGCTTCTTTGACGTAGTCCTTTGTATCCAGGAGAACAATAGCCCCACCTTTGTCTGCAGGCTTAATAGTGATCTCCCTGTTGTTCTTCAGGCTTTAAATTGCCCTTCTCTCTTGCACAGTAATATTAGATATTTCTGTTGTTTTTTTTATCTAATATTGTGGATTGTACCAAATGTCTGAATGACTCAATATATTGGTCCAAACTGGTGTTGCGGCCAGGGTCAGGTGTCCAGTCAGAGGTTTTCTTTTTTCTTTGTTGAACTTGTGTTTGGCTGCTTAGAGGCCTCAAGTTCTCTTTATCATCAAAGAACTCCTTCAGTCTCAACCTCCTGAAATATTCCTCCATGTCACTACACAGTTCAGTTTTGTCTAGGGACTTTGTGGGACAAAATGTGAGACCTCTAGAAAGCACACTGAGTTCTAGATTAGTGGGTTTGTGAGATGGCAAATTAATAACACAGCTGACAGTACCTGTGTCCTTCCGGCAGTTCTGCTCCATGCTGTTGTGGTTATGAGGAACGTGGCTGGTGTTTGAATATAATCATGCTTTCAGTCGGAGTCTGTACAGCTTCTTCTTCTTGTTGTATATAAGTTATGATTGCAGTGAAGTATAGAAATGTTGCATCCTCTGTTGTATGTTATCGGTAAGTGTGCTCCTTAAAGTTTGTATTTCCATCTGGATCTTTTTCTTGTTGCTGTAGGAAACATGAATAAGGTGATTCCGTAGTCTCTCCGAAGTCCTGTGGCAAAGGTGTTGTGAATAATGAGTATTGTGGGTATTCTGAAGAGGATTCTTTAAGCTTAGTCCTTTGGGTATTAAATGTTCTTTCTTGCATCTGGTTAAAAAGAAAATGTTGCTGTCCAGTTGTGCTAGTTTCTTCAGACGATCTTTTAATTCCATAGATGTGCGGTACATTCTGGTATCTTCCATTTCATTAGAAGAAAATGTTTGGTACCGTGTTAGCCAGTTGAGAAAATGTTGATTGCTCTCAGTGTGAGAAACAAGATACAAATCTTGTAGTTGTGATACCTTTTAATGGCTAACAAAAATAAAATAAATGATGTTATAAGGCCAGCTTTCGAGACGACTCAGGTCTCTTCATCAGGCATGGTATGACAAGATATTGAATGAAACTCAAAATATATGCATGCACAACTAAAAATGATTGGATATTTGACTCAATAAACATTACAGGGACTGGACATTTGGCAAAATAAACAAACAGCCTCGGAGATGATCTTCAAACAGACAGGCCCAGAGGTAATAAAGTCTTTAGGACACTAAATTATAAGAAAACCTGGTGTCTAAGATTTCCATGTCTTTGAACAACATTGTTTAGACGTGGTAATGAGCCATAAAACCATCAACAATGTTCAGCCCGTTCTGTATACAATTGAAGCTTCTAATTAGCTTGGATTCACAGACTCTTCTGTGTTTTTGGGATTTGAAATTACCTCTCAAAATTAAAACCTTCATATTGTCAATGTTATGTCCCTGGCCAGAAAAATGCTCCGCTACTGGAAAATTGATTTTTTTGTGTGTAATTGTGTAACGATGAGACCTCATCCTTGCTCTTAGATGCTGTCCAGTCTCCCCAACATAGAAAGAACCTACTGGGCAAATGGTGCACATAATTAAATATACCACATTGGAAGAGGAGCATGTGAAAGTCCCAGGAATCTTATAATCCTGCTGTGTGTTGGGGATCTGTATCCTGTCTCTGGTCTCTATGTGAGCACAGGTCTTGCAGCGCTTCACATTGCATGGATAAGTTCCTTTTGGTGTATCAGAGGGCATCAAACTTCGGACCATGATGTTCCTTAAATTGGGAGGCTGCCTGTAGCACAGCAAGGGAGGGTCTTTGAATAATATTTTAAGTCGGTCATCCTTGTGTAGGATGTGATGAAGTTTCCTGGCAGTATTCCTTAGTACCTCAAGCTGTGGGTTGCAGGTCACCACCAGGGGAACACGTTGGTTCTCTTCTTTTTCTCTGTATTGGAGTGCTTGACTTCTAGGGATCCTTGTGGCTTTAATGATCTGATCATCAGTGGAGGTGGGGTGGTAGCCCTGGTTTAAAAATGTCTTCTTTAGCTGGTTTAAGTGTTCATCCCTTTCCACTGGGTTGGAGCAAATACGGTTATATCTCAGGGCCTGGCTGTAGACAATGGATTTTTTTATGTGTTTCGGGTGGAAACTGTCCCATCTGAGGTATGTGGGACGGTCAATCGGTTTCCGATATACTGTTGTTTGGAATGAACCATTTAGAATTTTTAAGGTGGTATCCAGAAAGTTGATTTCTGTTTTTGAGTGGTCCAGTGTCAGGTTTATGCTGGGATGAAATTGGTTGAACTTGTCATGGAATTTTAGAAGTTCATGTTCAGTCTCAGTCCAGATTAATAAGATGTCATCAATGAAACGGAAGTACGCCAAGGTTTTGATGGGGCAGGAGGCTAAAAAGTCATTTTCCAGTTTAGCCATGAAGAGGTTGGCATACTGGGGGGCCATTTTGCTTCCCATGGCAGTTCCGGTGCGTTGCAAATACAGCTCTTCACCAAAAGAGAAAATGTTGTGGGTGAGGATAAATCTGGTGAGCTTTAGAACTGACTCAGAAGGGATCCCATTGGCTTCAAGAAACAGTCGGCAGGCAGTAAGTCCATCTTCGTGTGGGATGTTAGTATATAAGGACTCCACATCCATGGTGGCTAAGATGGTACTCTCGGGGAGGGGACCTATTGTAGAGAGCTTATTTAGAAGGTCCGTTGTGTCCTGTATGTAGCTGTCTGTCCTCCTTACCAGCGGTTTAAGGACATTTTCCACCCACCCAGAGATTCTTTCAGTGAGTGTTCCCACCCCTGAGATGATGGGTCTCCCTGGGTTACCTGGTTTATGAATCTTGGGAAGCATATAGAAAACTCCCATCCTTGGATCCTCAGGAATTAAGTCCAGAAGGTTTGTGGAATCCGTACCTAAACATTTGATGAGTCTTCTCAACTCCCTCATATATTTTGGAGTTGGGTCCTCATCCAGTTTGGTGTAGTATTGTAAATCCATCAGCTGTCTGTGTGCTTCTTTGACGTAGTCCTTTGTATCCAGGAGAACAATAGCCCCACCTTTGTCTGCAGGCTTAATAGTGATCTCCCTGTTGTTCTTCAGGCTTTAAATTGCCCTTCTCTCTTGCACAGTAATATTAGATATTTCTGTTGTTTTTTTATCTAATATTGTGGAGTTGTGCATGCATATATTTTGAGTTTCATTCAATATCTTGTCATACCATGCCTGATGAAGAGACCTGAATCGTCTCGAAAGCTCGCCTTATAACATCATTTATTTTATTTTTGTTAGCCATTAAAAGGTATCACAACTACAAGATTTGTATCTTGTTTCTCACACTGAGAGCAATCAACATGTTAGCATCTATACACATAATTGCCTTGTGGCTTCCTGTTCTGTCCAGTGTAACAGTATGTCACTTCCGCCAGAAGCCACAAGGCAATACACTTGGGTGTAGGAATATGGCGTCTGGCGCAGGCTGTCGGGGGCACCCACAACAAAATCTGATGCTGCACACCCGCAGATCCCTGCAACCACCACCAAGCCACCCCCGCCGCATAGGATGCCCCCACTGCAGATACCGACCTGCCAGAGCCTACAGTGATGTCACAATCATGTGATTGATCACATGACTTTGACATCACCACAGGTTCTGTTAGCAGAGCAGACAGGTACTCTTCCAGCACTCAGCCCCCACACACCCAGCACACAGCCCCTACACTCCCCCCCCCACAGACTGCACTCACCCCCTATAGCCTGCACTCACCCCCCCTCAACATGTACTCACTCAACCGCCACAGCCTGCACTCACTCACACCCCCACAGCCTGCACTCACCCCCCATGGCCTGCACTCACTAACACATCCCCACAGCCTGCACTCGCTCACAGCCCCCACAGCCTGCACTCACTCATACCCCTCACAGCCCACACTCACCCCCTCAGCTTGCACTCACTCATCCACATTCACCCCTCAGCCCATACTTACCCACCCAGCCCGCACTTACTCACCCCCTCACAACCCACATCCACTCACTCTTCTCAGCCCGCACACACTCACCCCCTCTCAGCCTGCACTCAACCCCCCACAGCCCGCACTCACCCTCCCACAGCCTGCACTCACTCACAAGCCCCTAGAGCCTGCACTTACTCACCCCCACAGCCTACACTCACTTACACCCCCCACTACCTTCACTCATTTACACCCCACAGTCTTCACTCACTCAGCCCCTCACAGCCTTCACTCACCCCCCACAGCCTGCACTCACTCACACCTCCCACAGCCAGCACTCACTATTCCCAACAGCCTGCACTCACACCCTCACAACCCACACTCACTCAACCCCAAAGCCCACACTCACCCCCCTCAACCTGCACACACTCACCCAGCCCACTCTCATTCATCCACCCGTTATTCATACTAACCCCCAGCCCACTCATCTCCTCTTCAGCCCAGTTTGTACTCACTCACCCCTCCACAGCCTGCACTCACCCCCCACAGCCCGAACTCACCTACCACAGCCCACACTCACCCCCAGCCAGCACTCATTCACCCCCCTCAGCCCACACTCACTCACCCTGCACTCACTTACCACCCAGCCTGCACTCACTAACCCCCCTCAGCCCAGCCTGCACTAACTCACCCCCCAGCCCACACTTACTCACCCCCCTCAGCCTGCATTCACTCATCCCCCTCAGCCCACACTTTCTCACCCAAACGTGCTCACCACTTGGCCCGCAGCGACTGCCCGCCATGAGGAACTGTGCCGGAGAGCAACCACATGGGGGCTCGAAGGGATCACAAGGAGAGGCCTAAGAACTTGCAGGGAGGGGGGCCAGAGAGCATGCATGGGGAGCAGAAAGGGACCAAAGTGGGGGTTAGAGAGTCAGCACGGGGAGGTGGAGAGCAACCACATGGGTGGGCCCAAGAGTGTGCACAAGATGGGGCAGAAAGGCAGCACAGTGGGAGGTGGAGAGTGAGGGGTGAAAAACAGGAGACAGGGGAGAAACAGCTGCCGCCCCCAGCACCACAAAACCCTGCCCCATCGTAATGTCACTGCCTACCCGATGTGAGAGCATCGGGCCCCCATCTAGTTATTTATAATTCTAATGCTGTAGCTATATTGTTGAAGGCATTTCATTTATTTTTTTAATGTTACATTCCTTCAATCCAGTCACAGAAGAAGTGACACAGCGCCTTGCAAATTTTCATCCTACTACCTTACATCTCCTTCCGTCCCTCTCCATGGCTGTCACCACTCACCTAACTGAAATATTTAACCTCTATCTTATCTATTGTTTTCCCCTCCTTCAAACACTCCAGAAAACACCATTACTTAATCCATTCCTCGACCAGAACTATTCTGCTAACTACAGATCTCTAATTTCTTTGTGCCTCCCCTATTTCCTCATAGATTGTAATCTTGCAAGTAAGAACCTCAAAACTCTTTGTATCTGTTGAATTGTGTTACTATGTATTGTCTCATATTGTCTGTAATAATAATAATATTTATTCATTTATATAGCGCTATTGATTCCATAGCACTTTACATACATCAGTCCTGCTGTCCCTCTTGGAGCTCACAATCTAAATATCCTATCAGTATGTCTTTGCAATTTGGGAGGAAACTGGAGTGCCTGGAGAAAACTCACGCAAACACGGGGAGAGCATACAAACTCCTTGCAGATGTTGTCCTTGGTGGGAATTGAACCCAAGACCTCGGGACCTCAGTGCTGTAAAAGCTGCAGTGCTAATCACTTGCCACCCTACATGTGTGGCGCCCCTCTGGCTAGGCACCACAGAGAGGTATTACACTTTGCATAAATATGTGATCCTCTGTAAGTTGTGGGTTTAGGGTTTAACCCAGAGGTCCCCAATTCCAGGCCTCAAGGGCCGCCAACAGTGCATGTTTTCAGGATTTCCGAAAGTCTTGAGAAGGAACATCTGGAGACTCCATAGGGGGACCCTGAACTGGCAACTATCACCCGTTAAACCAGACTGTACCGTGTTTCGTCTTAACATCTGCCAGTACCCAGTAAAGTGGAGTTAGAGTTGAACTGGTCTCTGTCATTCTTCTCACCGTTGCCCAGAGGGCTTCAGCACCATCAGCAGCATCTCACGGAGGGGTAAGAACAACCACTACTCCCCTCATCCCCCTCATCATCCTCCATCACCGCTGCCCTGAGGTAAAAGCTCCACCTCTGGGGAGCTGGACCACACTTAGCTGCACCCTTCATCACCTCAGCAGCCGGCCTGCAGCGCCGGTACCCCAAATTACTGGGAACCACAGGTGGCGTCACGTACCCCTGTAAATATTCCCTCCCCACCATCTAACAAATGGCATCCAGGGCACGGAACCGGGAACCCGACCACCCGTGATTTTCCCTGTTAAATCCATCAAACCCAGGCCCAGTATCCGAGTACCCCTAGCCCTGGGTTTATCACATGCTTCCTCTGATATGTAAAGTGACACGGAATATGTTTGGCGCTAAATAAATAAAAATGATGATGATTATTAGTATAATTATTACTACATTAAATTTTTATACATTCCAGACTTCTTGCATGCACTGTACTCTCATTTAAATTCCTCCACGGGTATGTTCTTGATAATGTGTGGGTGATGACTAGAGATTAGTGAAACTTTTGAAGTTCGGATTTGGTTCAGTTCTCTGAACGGGCATATGTTTGCTGAACAGTTCAATGAACTTTTGAACCCCATTCAAATCAATGGAAGGCTAAATCAAGGGCCTAGGAAACACCTTCAAATGGGCAAAAAAGCTGCCAAACACAGCTCAAACCATTTTACAGTGGAGCCCCACTGTTTTGGCACAGACATTATCTTCCAACACTATTAGGCCTTGTTCACACATACCAGCTTTTTTGGCATTATCTGCGTTTTTTAGCTGTTTATAAAAAACGCAGATGCGTTAACGCATGGTACACTTAAGTGTAGCTGCGTTTTTTAACAACACATGCGTTTTTTTCACCATTCCAAAAAACGCTACATGCAGTGTTTTTTGGGTGCTGTAAAAAAACACATGGGTTGTTTAAAAAATGCATGCATTTTTTTAACATGGGGCCCTATGGAAAACGCATGCGTTAACACATGGCACATATAGGCACCTGTGTTAACGCATATGCATTTTTAATGAAAAAATGACTAAGGCCAGGGTCACATTTGCGTTTTGACCCTGGCCTGCCGGATTACGGTTTTAACTTAGAACTTTTTCCAGCTGGAAAACGCAGTCCCTAGTTACCCGATGTTTGCCTTAACGACCTGTCACACAGGTAGCGGCTTGAAGTGCGCTTTACAGCACCGCACAGGAAACGCTGTCTGCAACGGTTTCCTGTGCGGCGCTGTAAAGCGCACTCCGAGCCTCTGCCTGTGTGACAGGTCGTTAAGGTAAACATCGGGTAACTAGGGACTGCGTTTTCCAGCACCGCATAGCGGTAACGCTATGCGGCGCTGGAAAAAGTTTACAGCGGGTATCACACTGCAGACAACCCCGCTGAACCCACGGTTTGTTGTTTGTTACTTCTTTTGCATCAGATTATGAGAATCTGCAAGTCTATCCTGAATATAGCAAAGTCTATAAATGTTCAGAAAAGGTGTAGCAATGTGTTTTTTTTCCTTGCAGATTTGGTGCAGAAAAAAGAAATATGAACCACATGTAAAAGGAAAAAAAAAAGCAACTTGGCACACCTGTCATAGACTTTGCTGGCCTCAGGATACACATGCAGATTTTGATGCAGATTCTCAAAATCTGCATCAAAAGAAGCATCAAACAACGCATCATCGGCAGGGGGCTTAACAAGAATATGGCAGGGACACGTTCACAAAAAAAAAAGCCAGCAAGGTCTATGAGAAAAACTATATTTAAATCCAAGGCAAAGAATCCTTCAGCAGGCTTCAGACATTTAATCTGAGAACAGCATAATGTATCACCTGAAAGCATTATTCCAGGAATTTGTCACTTGCTCAGCAGTTTCCTACCGTTTCATTATACTCAGTGTGTTATCAGAAAAATATTATCACTACAAGACTAGGTGTCATATGCCAGGTAATCCAGTTAATCTGTGTAAACCTGCCCTCCCCTTTCTCCCCCCACTGATTGGTAGCTTGCTTTCTGACAACTACTACATTTACAGAAGAGGAAATAGCAAATAAATCAAAACTGCATCAAGTGAAATAAGTGAAATATTGCTAGTCTCTGTGTCCCTACATCATGCTTCAATTAAATAGCAAAAACCTACTGATTCACCTTAATTTAATATGGTTTCACATGCAGTCATGGCTGAAAGTGTTGACTCGCTTAAAATTATCCCAGAAAATGAAGTATTTCTCCCAGAAAATGTTTTCAATCAAACGTTTTGTTATACACATGATTATTTCTTTTGTGTGTATTGTAATGACACAAAAAAGTTTTGAAAAAGGCAAAATAGTCATAATTTAATACAAAACCCACAGAATGGGCCAGACAAAATTGTTGACACCCTCAAATCAATATTTTATTTCTTTGGAATAAATAACTGCATATAATTGTTTTCTATAACCATCAACAATCTTCCTACACCTCCCAACTGGAATTTTGGACCACTTTTCTTTTCAAACTGCTCCAGGTCTCTCATATTTGCAGGGTGCCTTCTCCCAACAGCAATTTTAAGATATCTTCACAGGTGGTTAATGGGATTGAGATCTGGACTCATACCTGGCAATTTAAGAACTCTCCAGTGCTTTGATTTTATTCATTTTTGGGTGCTCCTTGAAGTATGTTTGGGATTATTGTCCTGCTGGAATACCCAAGATTTAGGATGGAAACCCAGCTTTCTGACACTGTGCACTACATTGTGATCCAAAATCCTCTGATAATCTTCAGATGTCAGGATGCCTTGCACACAGTCATGGCACCAAGTGCAACAACTCCAAGTCTTTTTTGACTGTAGGTACTTTACTCTTTTCTTTGAAGGCCTCATTCTATTTGGCTAAACAGTAGAATGATATGCTTTACTAAAATGCTCTGTTTTGGTCTGATCTGTCCATAAAACACTTTTCCCAATGGATTTTGACTTATTTATGTACATTTTGCAAACTTCAATCTAGCTTTTGTATGTCTCTTTGTCAACATCGGGGTCCCCTGCTTCTTCTTCCATAGCATTTAATTTCATTCAAACATCGATGGATAGTTTGCGCTGACAGTGATACACCCTAAGCCTTCAGGACAGCTTGAATTTCTTTAGAATTTGATTGGGGCTGCTTATCCACCATGTGAACTATCATGCATTGCATCCTTTCATCAATTATTCTCTGCCGTCCACATCCAGGGAGATTAGCTACAGTGCCATGGGTTGTAAATTTCTTTGCATTGTTGCACACCATAGACAAAGGAACATCAATGTCTCTGGAGATGGACCTCAGAAAGTTATCTTCTCTTTCTATTCTCCATGCTTAGTGTGGCACACACTGACACCTTCTTCCTTTGTTGATTTTCACATTGTCCACACTTGTTACTTGCCGCAGATGAGTTTGAATGAGTATTATATGCTTAAAACAAAGTTGTTTACTCCTAATTTTGGAAAGGTGCCAACAATTTTGTCAGGCCTGTTTTTGGGGTTTTGTATAAAATTATTTCTAGTTTGCCTTTTTTTCTCTCTTGCTTTTGTATTATTCCAATCTACACAAGATAAATGTATATAAAAAAGCATGTGCTACTACAATAATTTCTGGGAGAAATACTTCTGTTTCTGGAACAATTTCAATGGTGCCAACACTTTCAACCATGACTGTATCTACTTAATCCTATAATAAATGTTCTTTAATATTTAGAAATTGAAAGCTGAATTGTAATAATCTATTTTACTAAAACTTACAAGAAAACTGAATTTCTTATTTGTTATCTGTTCAGGAAATGTGGCTGTTGCGAGTAGATAATATCAGGTAGATCCTTGCATAAGTCCGTATCAAAGTTTCTTTCTTTTAGATAATTTAACAGGAAATTGAAAGCTGAAGTATGGGCAATGGAAATGACAAATTTATCCTACTAAAGTTTAAAAAAAAGGATACCAAATTATATAATGTCTGGAATAATTAAATTACACCTCCTGCCACTTTGTGTGTAATGGTAAAAGTAGAAATATTAGAAATAGAGTAAATGAAAATAGAATCTTAATTCAAAATTTTCTTAATTTAAATTCCAAAAAGTTGTGAAATATCCAAAATACTGTAGGGACAGTGCAGGTTAAAAGATATCACAATTAAAACAAAAGTACTTCAATTGCAAACCCAAATCTTTTTTATGCTTCAGTGAGGTCTGCCTGAAGCCAAAAACTCAAAAAGGCTACCTGGGGTATCTCTATTTGACAGTATCCAGAGTAACCCTGACCCACTTTAACCCACATACAGGAATCTTGGATTTTTAATGTTGCTACAAACACAAACGTTTCTGTCCAGAGGTATGAACCAGAGGAAGGTATGGTGAGTATGCAGGGTATAAATCGGGAAGTCACATAAAGGATAAAATTAGGATTCATAAGAGTAGTCAAATACATAATCCGAGGTCAATGCAAGGAACAATGATACCAAAAGGTAAAAAAAGCCAGGACTGAGGGCATAGCATGGACGGAGAGGAATGAGGACGAGTATCTCGGAGCTCCCGTCCCTACCCTAGTTTTCCAACGCCGCAACAGCAATTCAAGTACAGCTTCATCACACATAGGTGCCAAAAGACAAAAGGCACCAGAAACCCTTAAACGGGACATTACTCACTTCTCCGGAGGAGGGGGAGGTGAGAGCATGGGCACCATGGAAGGAGCGGCTCTAGGAGGAGTTTTACATTACATTAAGAAGTGGCTCTAGGAGGAGTGGATTCCCGGCCGGTGGCAGACATATCGCCATAAGCGGGCCCACCACAGGAGAGGAACAGAGTGGAAAGAGACCTGCAGTCCGGCAGAACAGACCAGAGGGGAGAAATCCCGACTGCAGTAAGGGAAACCCAAAATAGCACCGACACCAGTCAGGAGTAACATGGCACATCAAGACCCTTCTGAGAGGAGAATGGCTGGAGCAGGGGGACTGTGGGAGGAAGAGAGGAGTGATGAATCCACAAGGGAGAGCAGCTCTGAGTGTACAGCTGGGGCCTCTCGAGAACCAGTGTCCCCCCTCCTTTGACTGCAGCACCCACAGCAAAAGTACAAGTGAACAAGGCAGACAATGAGGCCTAGGGGCAAATGAATCAAATCGGCACCGCCTGTAGCAACACATTGGCAGACGTACGTCTGAACCCCACGTCTCAGCCCATACCAAAGATTGGCCTGACAGAGTCGGGAATTTTTCTACTGTGACAGTGACTTTTCTTGTAGAAGTCTTTGGCTCAGAGGGTCACCAAAGTCCCTGGTGATTCATCTAGATTTGGGTCAAAAATGGCAACTTGAGTAAGCTTGATTAAAAACCTTATATTGGGTGGTTTAGAATCTTTGTTTGGGTGTCAGCCTTGGGACACTGCATCTTCCAGGACACTCAGCAGATGGGTCAGCAGACTATCGCCTGAGTCCCACAATGTTGACTCATGGTAGAGATAGTTCACCCCCATTACAACAGCATTTCTTTGAGAGAGATCTATGGTGAATCTGGTTATAGTTAAAACTGTTATCTGTTGATTCAACTTATGTTAACGAGGATAAGTATGATTGATATTGGTTATCTTTATAATGTGGATGGTAATGGTGGTGGGAGCTGGGGGGAGGGACTCCCCTCTCAAACAAGCCTACTACCCTAGTGGAGGTGCTGCACATTGCTGGTTGGTGCACAGCAATTTACTATAGTATCCTCCAATAAATCCCACTTAACAACTGTGGGCATACGGCACAGCGGTACACAGACTCTCTCCGACTAAGGTTCCGGGGCTTGATTCTTTATGTTATTCTCATCCCATTCCTCTTCCTTTTTTTCTGCACTCTATTCATTATATCTCTTTCTCCTTCTCCATCTAACCTCTTCTTTTCCCACACTCCTTCTGTTGCATCTCACGCTCACGATCACAGCCGCCTTGCTTTTTCTGGTAATTGAACACTTTTCCTTGCACTGACTGGCAGAAGGCAAGGAAACATGCCTCAGGTCCCAGTAATGCAAAGAACCAGACAAGGGTCATTAAATACAAGTGATTTAACCCCTTCAGGACCCAGCCTATTTTGACCCTAAAGACCTTGGCCTTTCTTGCAATTCTGACCAGTGTCCCTTTATGAGGTTATAACTCGGGAACGCTTCAACCGATCCTAGCAATTCTGAGATTGTTTTTTCGTGACATATTGGGCTTCATGATAGTATTAAATTTAAGTCGATAATTTTTGCGTTTATTTGTGAAAAAATCAAAAATATGGCAAAAATTTTGAAAATTTCACAATTTTCACATTTTTTATTTTTTTTTCTGATAAACAAGAGAGATATGTGACAGAAAAAAGTTATTAAATAATATTTCCCACATGTCTACTTCACATCAGCACAATTTTGGAAAAAAAAACTTTTTTTGTTAGGACGTTATAAGGGTTCAAAGTTCAAGAGCAATTTTTCATTTTTCAACCAAAATTTACAAAACCATTTTATTTAGTGACCACATCACATTTGAAGTCCCTTTGAGGGGTTTACATGACGGAAAACACCCAAAGGTGACACCATTCCAAAAACTGCACCCCTCAAGCTACTCAAAACTACATTCAAGAAGATTATTAACCCTTCAGGTGCTTCACAGGAACTAAAGCAAAGTGGAAACAAAAAATGGATATTTTAATTTTTTTATCAAAAATGTTCTTTTAGCCTCAATTCTTTCATTTTCACATGGGCAACAGGATAAAATGGATCTTAAAATGTGTTGTGCAAATTCTCCCGAGTACATCGATACCTCATATGTGGTCATAAACCATTGTTTGGGCGCACGGCAGGGCTCAGAAGTGAAGGAGCGCAATTTGACTTTTGGAGCTAACTTTACATTCAAAAAGTGAAATTGCGCTCCTTCCCTTCTGACCCCTGCCGTGCGCCCAAACAGTGGTTTATGACCACATATGAGGTATCGGTGTACTCAGGAGCAATTGCCCAACAAATTTTAGGATGAATTTTATGCTGTTGCCATGTGAAAACGAAAATATTTAGGCTAAAAGAAAATTTTTGTGAAAAAAAAAGTACTATTTCATTTTCACAGATCAATTTGTAAAGCACCTGGGGTTCAATATGCTCACTACCCATCTAGATATGTTCCCTGGGGGGTCTAGTTTCCAAAATGGGGTCACTTGTGGGGGAGCTCCAATGTTTAGGCACACAGGGGCTCTCCAAACGCGACATGGTGTCCGCTAACAATTTGAATAAAAATCAGCTCAAATTTATGCTGTAACCATGTTGTGTTTAGTGAGCCCCTGTGTGCCTAAACATTGGGGCTCCCCCACAAGTGACCCCATTTTGGAAACTAGACCCCCCAAGGAACGTATCTAGATGCATAGTGAGCACTTTGAACCCCCAGGTGCTTCACAAATTTATCCATAAAAATGAAAAAGCACTTTTTTTTCCACAAAAATTTTCTTTTTTCATTATTATGGATCAATTTGTGAAGCACCTGGGGGTTGAAAGTGCTTACTATGCATCTAGATACGTTCCTTTGGGGGTCTAGTTTCCAAAATGGGGTCACTTGTGGGGGAGCTCCAATGTGAAGACGCAAAGGGGCTCTCCAAACGTGACATGGTGTCCGCTAACAATTTGAATGCAAGATGAGGTCAAATTGTAAGCGGACACCATGTTGCGTTTGGAGAGCCCCTGTGCGTCTCCACATTGGAGCTCCCCACAAGTGACCCCATTTTGGAAACTAGACCCCAAGGGAACGTATCTAGATGCATAGTGAGAACTTTCAACCCCCAGGTGCTTCACAAATTAATCTGTAAAAATGAAAAAGTATTTTTTTCCACAATAATCTTTTTTTTTCATTAATTTGTGAAGCACCTGGGGGTTCAATATGCTCACTACCCATCTAGATATGTTCCCTGGGGGGTCTAGTTTCCAAAATGGGGTCACTTGTGGGAGAGCTCCAATGTTTAGGCACACAGGGGCTCTCCAAACGCGACATGGTGTCCGCTTACAATTTGAATAAAAATCAGCTCAAATTGTTAGCTGTCACCATGTTGAGTTTGGAGAGCCCCTGTGTGCCTAAACATCGGAGCTCCCCCACAAGTGACCACATTTTGGAAACTAGACCCCGCAAGGAACTTATTTAGATGCATAGTGAGCACTTTGAACCCCCAGGTGCTTCACAAATTCATCCGTAACAATGAAAAAGTACTTCTATTTCCACTAAAATTTTCTTTTTCCATTTTTACAGATTAATTTGTGAAGCACTGGGATGTTCAAAATGCTCACCACCCATCTAGGTAAGTTCCCTGGGGGGTCTAGTTTCCAAAATGGGGTCACTTGTAGGGGAGCTCCAATGTTTAGGCACATAGGGGCTCTCCAAACGTGACATGATGTCCGCTAACAATTTGAGTTGATTTTCCATTCAAATTGTTAGCGGACACCATGTCATGTTTAGAGAGCCCCTGTGTGCCTAAACATTGGAGCTCCCCCAAGTGACCCCATTTTGGAAACTAGACCCCCCAAGGAACTTATTTAGATGCATAGTGAGCACTTTGAACCGCCAAGTGCTTCACAAATTGATCCGTAAAAATGAAAAAGTACTTTGTTTCCACAAAAAATTTATTTTTTCATTTTTACGGATCAATTTGTGAAGCACCTGGGGGTTCAAAGTGCTCACTATGCATCTAGATATGTTCCTTGGGGGGTCTAGTTTCCAAAATGGGGTCACTTGTGGGGGAGCTCCAATGTTTAGGCACACAGGGGCTCTCCATGCGCGACATGGTGTCCGCTAACAATTGGAATTGTTAGCGGACACCATGTTGCGTATGGAGAGCCGCTGTGTGACTAAACATTATAAAAATCTTTTTATTTGAAAAAAAAACAAACAAAATTTGGACTCCATCTTTATTATAAAGATCCGACGTAGTCCACAACGAAGGTCCCACGGCGCTCGACCGCCTCCGACGTAGTCCACAACGAAGGTCCCACGACGCTCGATCGCCTCTGCTCAATCCAGAGATTGCAGCAAGGGATCAAGTGTCCTCTTCCTACAGTCTCAGGAGTCAGAGTTATGTTGCACTGTATGACAATGATCTGTCATACAGTGCACCATGACTATGATCCCAGAGACTACAACAAGAGGATACTTGATCCCTTGTTGCACCCATCCATTCACCTATGCACCCATCAGCCATGCACACACACATCCACGCCCGCTCGCTGACATCCACGCCCGCTCGCTGACATCCACGCCCCCTCGCTGACAGCCACGCACGCTGACAGCCGCGCACGCAGACAGCCACACACGCAGACATCCACGCATGCAGTCATCCACGCACGCAGACATTCATTCATTCATTGATACATACAAACATACATGCATACTACATACATGCATACATACTACATACATACATACATTCATTCATACATACTACATACATACATACTACATACATAGATACATTCATTCATTCATACACACATACTACATACATACATACTACATACATAGATACATTCATTCATTCATACACACATACTACATACATACATACTACATTCATAGATACATTCATTCATTCATACACACATACTACATACATACATACTACATACATAGATACATACTACATACATACTACATACATACATTCATTCATTCACACATACTTACCTGATCCAGGAAGAGGAGCCCGGAAGAGGAGGAGCCCACACCGGAGCTGGACCGCGGCTGCACCGGCGGGCCCGCCGGTAGGTGAGAGAGGGATGGGGGGGGGATACGGGGCATGGGGGTGTTAGCTTCATCAGCCCCCTCCGTGATCGCACGGAGGGGGCTGTGGAAGCTGACAGGCGGCGGTGGTGATAGTCATTTACCGCTGGCGGGCATACCGCCGGCGTGATGACTGTTACCGCCGCCTTGGGGGGGGGTAGGACGGCGATCGGGGGGCCAGGAGGGCGATCGGGGGGCCCTGGAGTGAGGGGGGCTAGGAGGGAGACGGCACATGCCATCCCGCCCCTCCATATCTGATTGGAGAGCTCCAGTCGGATCTGGAGGGGATTCCTAGCACTGATTGGCAGTCTGAATTTCAACTGCCAATCAGAGGGGCCCTGGGCACGGGGGGGTTAATCCACCCCCCGTGGGGTGTACTACAGGTTGTCACTGTGCATTATGTACAGTGACACCTGAGTCACCCCCCTCACACGGGCCGCAGGAGCCCGATCATTCCATGGCCCACCGTTTGGGCCAAGGGTCGGGAATGAACTTGTTTTCATGGCCCAAACGGTGGGCCAAGGGTCGTGAAGGGGTTAACCTATTCCAAAAGAGCTCACAAATACTCTATGGGATGCATAAAAAAGGGTAAATGTCTTGATTTGGCAGGTTGATGGTGATTTTTATCAGTTCTGTGCACCTGTGTAGAGATGAGCGATGTTCGATTCGAAATGTTCGCCAATCTCAAATTTGACCTGTTTTGGGCGGTGTTCAAGTCATTCGTCGAATTAGAACAATTAGCTTCAAATTCGGCAGTTCTAGGTTATGTTCGATAATGCTTCGGTCACCAAAAGCACACCTGGCTTTTCACACTAATTCTGATGTCCAATCCTAATATCCATTTTAAGTGTATAGTGTGCGGGGAAGGGGGGGTGAAGGTGGGGTTCAGATCAGTGCTGCTGAAGTGATGGAGCTCTTTTTTTTTTCTCCAGACCGCATGTAGAGTGGGGCAGTGCACGCTTTGAGCCAATCACAGTGAAACACAGTAAATGGCATGTTTTGCACAAACAAAGTCCTGCATCATTGGCTGTGTATGTCACATGTCCTTGCCCTATAAGAACCGGACATTTTCTTCATCGCCACCATTTGCTCATTGCTGTAGCTGTGTGTCAGACGGCACCTTACTGCTGTGGGCACCATACAGTCAAAACTCAGAATTCTACTATCCCATTCAGCAACAGAGCTAATACATAGTTAGATAGATAGGTTTAGGGACTAGAGGCTGGGGGGAGGGTGCGGATGTTAGCAGAATCAGCTCTTGTAAGAGCTGCATCATAGGAGTAGGGAGTAGGGACTAGGGACTAGGTCTGTAACAGCCCTTTTTCAGATCTACTCCATAGCAGTCCCTATTAGTTTTTGCCAGGCAGGTGTGTGCCAGAGTGCTATACAAGTCTTTTTCACAGCATCTGACCACAATTAGCTCTGGGAGTCCTTTAGAGCAGGTAGTGTAGCACTGCTGTTAAGAAGGCTACACCACCTATCTTGAGTAGACATTTTTTTGCTGCTGCTAGTCTCAGCAATTTGTTCGGACTAGTAGTAGTGTGATTTACACAGAAGTGTAGCCCACTTGTGAAAAGCTACACTTCCAGTGTACTTACTACTAATTTTTAACTGCACCTTGGCCACATCTGACTTCTGGTCAAGTCGCAGCGTGACAAAAACTATTAAGGCCCCGTCACACACGTTAATGTCGTCAGCGATCTGATCGCTGGCGACATTGACGGCTGATCACTGATGAGCTGTCACACAGGCAGGCTCACCAGCGATCATTGGACCAGCGACATCATGGAAATGATTTAAATATAGTTTCCACAATGTCTGCAGGCTAGTATCCATGGTAAACTGCGGGTAACTAGGCAGCATGCGCTGCCTAGATACCCGATGTATACCTTGGTTACTAGCCTTCTCCGCTCACCGGCTGGTATCCAAGGTACACAGCGGGTAACTAGAGTCCCTAGTTACCCGCTGTGTACCTTGGATATCAGCCGTGAGCGGAGAAGGCTGGTAACCAAGGTATACATCGGATATCTAGGCAGTGCGCGCTGCCTAGATACCCGCAGTTTACCATGGATACCAGCTCCCAGCACTTCCTGAGAGGCGCTGGGAGCTGGCTGATCGCGCGTCTCCCGGTATCACACGCAGCAATGCTCCGTGTCCACAGGGCGACCATCGATAGGTTTTCGGTCCAGTCTGAAAACCTGGCGACCATCAACCAGCGATTTATCGCTGGTTGATGCGCCCTGTCAATATTGCTGCAACATCACGTGCAGCAGCGATATTGCACACGATATTGACGCGTGTGACGGCCCCTTTAGTGTAGGCCACTTGTAATACAATCTACTACACGCCAGTGTACTTCCTACTAATTTTTAACTGCACCTTGACCAGGTCTCATTTTGGGCCTAGAAGCAGTGTTAGTTCAGTCACCTCTGCTTGATTGACATTCACCTTTTTTTTGTAAAACAACTGTACTGCTCCCAATTTTTTCACATACAAAATGAGTGGCAAAAGGCCTGCTGCTGGTGGAAATGGGAGTATGCGTGGTGGAAAGGGTAAAAAAGTTTGTGTCTGTGGGGTAGATGCTAAAGCTGCATTAACATCTGCTGAAGATGGACAATCTTCCAGCCAAAGTAAAATATCTACTTCTTAACGTGGGCAATCGGATATGATACCTTTCTTACGGACACAACCATTGATACCACTTGTAAGTGAGGCACAAAAACAGCAGGTGCTTGAATGGATCTCAAGTGCTCCATCAAGTGGCCTCTCCTCCACCTCAACTTCTACATCACAAACCCTCCAATCATCTGAGGTGTCAGACCAATCACACTTGATTCCTCCAAGCTCCCAAGTGTCCAGCCGCCCTACTCAGTCTGGGGTAACAGACATGTTTGAGTCTGTAGAGCTGTTCAGTTACACAATAGCCTGGGAATCAGAGGTCTGCTCCAAAGCTGCAGTGAGTCCAGATGAGTTAATGATTTGCCCTAATGCCCAGAAGCTTTGTGAGTCAGACCCAGGCCCAGATGAAGAAGCTTCTGACCTTTATGCAGACCCTCATTCCCTAACAGTATATACTGTTGGTGGACACCAGGAGGATGATGATGCTGATGAGACTCAGATAACTTAATTTGTCAATCAAATCCGGTAACGGTCAAGGCAGGAAGTGGTTGTCTTTGAGGCTGAGGGGTGTGAGAACACAGAGGATGATGATAAGGTTGGAGATTCAGCTTACTGTCCACTCACAGTCAGCCAGTCGATGAGGTCAGCACAGGAGGTGGAGGAGGATGCTACTGACGCCGAGGTTAGGTTGTGCCTTCCTGGACTTAAGAGCAGCCCTGGAAGCATGCCAACAACTGCATCCGCAGCCACAACTCTGCCTCTGAGCGGAAGTCGTGCTGGCTCTGCAGCTCGCATGGGCTCTAAGCCTTGCCTAGCCTGGAACTTTTTTGACATCGCCAATGATCTCCCGACTCATGTCATCTGCAAGATTTGTCACCAATCTATGAGTAGAGGCCAAAAACTCACTAGCTTGAGTACTTCATGTATGAACCGCCACATGGACATGAAGCACAAGTCACAGTGGGAAGCTCACCGTGCTAAATTGCAGGCTAGCGGGGTGGGCCTACCACCGTCACCCCATCAAGTGCATCTGTGTGCTCTTCATCATCTGTGACTGTAGGGACAGCTGTCACACATGCTTTTGGATGTAGACCTTCCACCTCTTTACCCACAACAGGCAATGTGAATGGCAGGTCATCACTTGTTTTTCAAGTAGACAATGCTGCTGGTGTTGAGCTCTCTCAGACATCAAAAGCACCAGCTTTGGATGAAGGCAACCTTACATCTTCACCTGCATCTCCCTCCCAGACCAGCAGTTTGCCATTGACACCATACTCATCTGTGTCTCAGCACAGCAGCCAGCCCTCTGTCCCTCAGATGTGGACAAGTAAAAGGCCATTTCCTCTTAGCCATGAGAAAGCTAAGCACTTGAATTTCACCATCTGCAAGCTGTTGGCTTCAGAAATGCTGCCTTTCCACCTGGTGGACACAGAGGATTTTCGAGACCTTATGTCTGTAGCAGTGCCCCAGTACCAGATGCCCAGTCGCCACTACTTCTCCAAGAAAAGTGTGCCTGTGCTACACCAGCATGTCGCAGACAACATCACCGCTTCCTTGAGAAACTCTTGTGTGTGACAGGGGCGTTACATGCAGCTGACTGGGCATTGGTTAACTATGGTGAGAGCTGGAGAAGGGTCTGCTATCCAAGTCTTGCCGTCCCCAAGAGTTGTGCATCCATCCTCTGCAGGTAGAAGTACCTCCACTGTTTCTGCCTCCTCAACCTCGTCTCGGTCCTCCACCTCCGCCTAAAGCCTGTCTGGAAATGCCACCCGCATTGTAACTGCACAGAAGGAATCCTGCACACCTCCCTACTATGCTGGCAGCAGGGCTCAAAGCCATCAGGCAGTCTTTACCTTGAAATGCCTAGAAAATATGAGTCGCACAGCTGAGGAGTTGTGGTCAGCTCTGTCGACCGAGTTTCAGCAATGGTTGTCCCCACTCAATCTGCAGCTAGGGAAGGCCATGTGTGACAATGCTGCAAACCTGGTTGTGGCCCTTCGCTGGGGCAATATCACACACGTGCCTTGTATGGCTCACATGTTGAATCTGGTGGTCCAGCAATTTTTGACACACTATCCTAGATGGACTTCTGCAGAGGGCACAGTTGCTGTGTTCTCATCCCGCAGCTCAAATACTCGCTTCGCTCCAGAAGTCTTTCAGCTTGCCCATTCCCTGGCTGAAATGCGATGTGCCGACGAGCTTGAATTCTACTCTGCATATGTTGCAGCGACTGTGGCAGCACCGCTGAGCCCTGGTGCAATACGTTATGATGTATAGCCTGGGTCAACGAGATCCAGAGGTGGGGCAGATCACACTGCTGAAGTGGCCTCAGATCAAGGACCTATGCATCCTTCTGCACAGTTTTGAGATGGCGACAAAGATGTTTAGTGCTGATGATGCCATTATCAGCATGACTATTCCGGTCATCAACATGCTGGAGCACACTCTAAACAATATTCGGAGTCAAGTGTTGGGACAAGAGGAGGTTGAGGAAGTACAGGAGGAGTCCTATGCGGAAGGGATGACAACATCTGCAAGATCCTCACAGTCGGCAGCACCGAGACGGCAGGCATGGGAGGGTGGTGGAGAGGCATTCACGAGGGCACATGTTAGCCACCAACCTCTTCAGGAAGGTGCAGGGCCCAGGAAGAAATGGAAGATGAACTGGCGATGGGCATTGAAGAGTCAGCAGATGAGGGAGACCTTGATGACATTTCTGTTGTGCGAGTTTGGGAGGAGAGGGCAGAGGAAGGATCATTCTCACCTCCCCACCACCAACACAACAAGGACTTGGTCTTCCTGGGTGCGCAAGACACATGAGCACCTTCTTGCTGCACTACCTGCAACAAGACCCTCGGATTGTGCGAATTAGGAGTAATGCAGACTACTGGGTTGCCACACTATTAGATCCCTGGTACAAGAGCAAATTTGCTGAAATAATTCCTGCCATACAAAGGGACTCATGCATGCAGGACTTTCAGCAGAAGCTGAAACATAATCTCAGATCGGCTTTTCCACAAACCACCAGTGGTAGAAGTAGACAGAGTGAATCTCACAGTTCCAACTTGTCAACCGTGGGACAGTCGCGTCATTATCACTCACACTATACCAGTAACACCGTATCTGGTGGTAGTACCAGCAATTTTGTGGCCTTGTTTCAAGATTTTTTCAGACCATCATTTTCAAGGCCTGAAGACACGAGAAGTCTGACACATAGTCAACGCCTGGAGCGGATGGTGCACGAGTATCTCCAACTTAACATCGATGCAATGACTGGGGAACTGGAGCCTTGCTCATTTTAGGCTTCCAAACTGGAAAATGGCCTGAGCTCGCCACTAACGCCTTGGAGATCTTGTCGTGCCCTGCAGTCAGCGTTCTCTCAGAACGTGTCTTCAGCGCTGCTGGTGGTGTGCTGACAGAAAGGCGCACGCGTCTGTCCACCCAGAATGTATAAAGACTAACATTCATAAAGATGAACAAGGCATGGATTTGCAAGGGCTTTTCTACCCCTGTGTCATCCTGGGGAGACTAAAGCCTTGTGGATTTTTGCCTAAGGCCCCTTTCACATCTATGCGTCTGCTGCGTTTTGCTTCATTTGCGTTTCCATGCGTTTTTGCAGCAAAAACACATCAAAATGCATGCGTTTTTGTTCCCATTGATTTTAATAGAAACGCATGCAAAAACGCATGCAAAAACGCATGCGCATTTTCAAAAACGCAAAACGCATGCGTTTTTGCAAACGCAGCCCAAGACGTTGTTTGCCACATTTGGCCCTCCCATTCTGTGTGCCGATCCGGTCTGGGTTCATGCCTGACAGCCTCAGACCGGACTGCGCCGTGGTGTGAAGCCAGCCTTAGACACCAAAACTGACTCAGAGGGATGATTTGTGCTCGTAAAAAGTAGAATATTCACCACAATGTATACTATCACAGGGTGGTGTATGTCGAGGTTTCCTGAGGAAGGTGGCAGACTTCGTAGAAGGGGTGGTAGTGATAGGGGCAACTACATTTTAACACTTAATCCAGCTGCTCGACTCTTCGGCAGACAGGGCCAGAACACCCTCCAAAAAATTATCCTCTTTGAAAAAAAGACCTCCATAATTTAAGACTCACAGACATATGGAGACTATCTAACCCAAGAGGCAGGGATTATACGTTCTTCCTTCTGTAATTCCTACAGAAGAATCAATTTCTTTTTGCTGAGTCATTACACTCTGTCCTGGAATCCACAGCCCTCTATTGGGAGTTTCCGGTGGTCTGATCATGCACCAGTATTTTTAGTATTATTTTAATCTCACTGACTCCATGGAACTTACGTGGACCTGTAGACTGAATTTTAATATCCTGCAGGACCCAAAATATGCAACCAACATTAAGACAACCATGGGTACGTTTTTAAAAGACCATCTACATGATGACACACCGCTACTGATTAAATGGGAGGCCCTCAAATGTGTGCTCCGGGGGTCTTCATCAAACATGATTCCCCTCTTAAAAAAGAAAACAATGGTAAACAAATAGAATCCTTGGAAAATAGACACAAGGTTAGTTTATTTCCCGAGGTTATGGCAGAATTATTACAGTCACATAAAGGAGCAACAATGGAGTTCTTTTTCTGCTTCAAAAATAGAGAAAGTATTTTTATTATTACAAAAATGCCACCCAATTAAAAAGTGCAATTTTGTAAACAATGATGGTTACAAATGGCAAGACAAAATCATTAGATAAAAATGTGAGGTGTTTGTAGGTATTTTGGGCCAAAATAACACAAGTTATGGTGCAATGATAATGAAAAGTGGCGAAATCTTGGTGAGTTTTTTTTTTAATTTTATGTCCTATTTTCGATAAGCTTGCGTTATTTTGGCCCAAAATACCTACAAACACCTCACATTTTTATCTATAGTGTTTTGTTGCATCTTTTTATTTGCTTGCAGCTGAGACCCTGTGGGGGGCGTCAGTCACTTGTGATGCATGTATTTGTTGCGGAGTAGCCTGACTTGTCTAATAGCTTGGGCGTGACCAATAGTCTATTCTGACACTGTGTCTTTTAACACCACCAGTCTCCTCCCTGACAGCATGGCTGGGCGCAGATGCTACAATCGCCCCCATGCCTGGGTTGCAGGAGACTGAGCACTGGTGTCCAGACACATGTTACCACTCAGAGGAGCCGGCAGCCTCCTGCTAGGTGCAATGGGTATGAAAAGTGGCGAAATCTTGGTGAGTTTTTTTTAATTTTATGTCCTATTTTTGGTGAATCAACAGTCACATCACTCAGTTTCAATGTAACATATGTGAGCCACAATGTACATTTATATGAAAATTGAGTCATACCAATTAGCTGAAAACATCAATGTTTGACAATGCCAGGGGAAGTGGAACAGAACCCCTTTAGCAAAGGTCCCCACGTATATTTCACGTGTTTTAAAATATAGTTTCCAGCTTCATCAGGGGATGCTTACCCTCTGCCAGAACAGCCTCTTTAATTCTGATACCGACAATACACATGTGCGTTAATCCGCCCCCAGAGCGGATGTTGGAGCTCCCTCTCCTGCCGCCGTGTCAATTCACTCCACCCGGAAATGCATCATCGCCGTGCACTTCTTGGTAACCGGGAAACCAGGTAAACACAGCAATAGAGACGCCCTGGGTGGAGTGGGAGGCGGCTAGCAGGAAACAGAAGCGCACACCGACTGGGGCAAAAACATATGAAAACAAATACACATTATGCTAATAATTCAGTTCATGGATCCTCTCCGGTTGTTGTTGTTTCGTTTTTCAATAGCAGGCTGTATTTTCAGAAAGCAGGCTGTGTATTCAGAGGAAGCTCTGTCAGCATAAGGGTAAAAGAATTTCAAAATTGCACATAACCCAAATTAAAAACAATTTAAAAAAAATAATTCATATGTGCAATTGCACAATCTATAAAATGCTAAAGGGGAAGAAAAAAGCGTTGAAGAAGCGAAGAGAAAAGGGGAGAAACAAATTGCCCAAAACCCAGTTTGTAAAAATATTTTTTGCAGGAATCACCACCATCTCATCAGATTTCCCTTCTATACAAAGAGTTGAACGTGGCTCCACCGGGTTCAGTCCCTAGCTGCATACAGGCTTAGGAAAAAGAACTGGGATTTACATTTTTAGAGAATGAGCTACGTAAAGCATTTCTTCACACTCATAAAATATCACCGGCTGGGTATGCCTAAGAAATGAATTTTAATCCCTTCCCGACCAATCGGGCCCCTGTGTTCAGTGATCCTTATCACTGAGAACTGGGACTTGAGGTCAGGGGGGGTGGATTCCCCAGGATCACAGTGATTGACTGATTGAACAGTCAATCACCATGATCCTCTGCCAACAATGGAAGAGGCTTCGGAGCGGCTCTGATTGAAGTGATCATCCCATTAGATCGCTTCTATCAGAGCTGAAGGGGGGCGTCACCCCCTTCAGCTCTAAAGGAAGCAATCTTATGGGATGATCACCCCCATCATAGCCGCTCCACAGCCGCCCTGCACCCGCCGCTGGTACCTCCTGCTTTGGCGCCGCAACTTCCTGCTCCTTCCTCCTCACACCCTCTTTCTCGTCCTTCTCCTGCCCCCCTTTGTGCCCTGTGCTCTCTCGCCTCCCGCTCTGCTCCTGATTTCCTGCCCCACTCCGTGCCCTCTGCTCCACCGCTGCCCGCTCTGCTCATGATCTGCCCCCCCACCGTATCCTGTACTCCCCAGCCTCCCGCTCCGCTCCTACCCCCCGTGCTCCATGCTCCCCTGCTGCACCTACATGCTGCTGACAGCTGAGGAGCTGCAGAACACCGATCACCGGTCTACCCGGAGGATCAGTGAGGTGAGTATGGATGGATGGGATGGATGGGATGGATGGATGGGAGGATGGATGGGGTCAGAGTCATGCTGCACAGTACGGCAGATCATTGGCATACAATGCACAATGACTCTGACCCCAGAGACTATAACAAGGGATCAAGTGTCCACTTGTAGTCTCTGGGGTCACAGTCAAGGTGCACGGTACAGCAGATCATTACCATACAGTGCACTATGACTCTGACCCCAGAGACTACAACAAGGAATCATGTGTCCTCTTGTTACAGTGTCTAGTGTCATAGTGATGGTGCACTGTATGGCAATGATCTCCCATACAGTGCACACTCACTGGGATTCCAGAGACTAAAACAAGGGATCAAATGTCCTGTTATTGTTGTAGTCTCTGGGGTCACAGTGATTGTGCACTGTATGGCAGATCATTGCCATACAGTGCACCATCACTATGACACTAGAGACTGCAACAAGACACTCGATCCCTTGCTGCAGTCTCTGGATGTATCAGAGGCGATCGAGCGTTGTGGGACCTTTCTTTTGGGCTACGTCGGACATTAATAAAGATGGAGTCTCAATTAGTGTTTGTTTTTTATTCTAATAAAAATATTTTTCTCTGTGTGGTGTATTTTTTTTTTACTATTTACTAGAGATTTCTAATGGCCGGGCCTAACATTGGCCCGACATTATGAATCTCGGGCTTAGTGCCAGCTGCCAATAAAGAAACTGGCATTAACCCCTTTATTACCCAGTTTGCCACCGGCACCAGGGCAACTGGAAGAGTCTGGGTACAGTGGCAGAAAATGATGCTTCAATAAATGCTCCATTTTCTGGGGCTGCTTCGGGCTGCAATTTGCAGCATGGGGGGGCCCATAACGCTTGGCCCTCTCCATGCTGAGGATTTCAGCCCCAAGCTGCCTCATTGTACCTGGCTGGACTAAAAATATGGCGGAGCCAGACGTAATTATTTATTCTAGAATTAGTTCTTGAAATAAAAAAAAAATGGGCTTTGCTGTATTTTTGGTTGCCAGCCAGGTACAACGATGCAGCTGGGGGTTGGTGGCAATCCGTAGCTGCCAAGTTGTACCTGGCTGAACCAAAAATATGACGGAGCCCCATGTCATTTTTTTCTAGAATTAGTCCTAGAAATAAAATAAAAAGGGGCTTCACTGTATTTTTGGTTGCCAGCCTGGTACAATGAGGCAGCTGGGGGTTGGTAGCAGTCCGTAGCTGCCAAGTTATATCTGGCTGGACCAAAAATATGGCGAAGCCCTTAATCAATTTTTTTTTATTACTTCTGTAAATAAAATGACATGGAGCTTTGCCGTATTTGTGGTTGCCAGCCAGGTACAACTTGGCAGTTGGGGGGCTGGAATCCTCAGCATGGAGAGACCCAAACGTTGTGGGCCCTCCACACTGCAAATTGCAAACAACAGCCACCCCAGAAAATAGCACATTATTTAGAGGCGCCATTTTCTGGTGCTGTACCTCAACTCTTCCAGTTGCCCTTGTGCTGGTGGCAATGCTAGAGGCACACAGGCTATCCATACGTGACATGGTGTCCGCTAACAAGTTGAATGGAAAATTAGCTCCAATTGTTAGTGGACACCATGTCACGTATGGAGAGCCCCTGTGTGCCTAAACTTTAGAGCTCCCCACAAGTGACCCCATTTTGGAAACTAGACCCCCCTAGGTAACTTATCTAGATGCATAGTGAGCACTTTGAACCCTCAGGTGCTTCACAAATTGATCCGTAAAAATGAAAAAGTACTTTTTTGTGTTTTCACAAAAAGTTTCTTTTTTCATTTTTACAGATCAATTTGTGAAGCACCTGGGGGTTTAAAGTGCTCAATATGCATCTAGATAGGTTCCTTGGGGGGTCTAGTTACCAATATGGGGTCACTTGTGGGGGAGCTCTAATGTTTAGGCACACAGAGGCTCTCCCAACGCGACATGGTGTCCGCTAACAATTTGAAAGAAAAATCAGCTCAAATTGTTAGCGGACACCATGTCTCGCATGGAGAGCCCCTTGTGTGCCTAAACTTTAGAGCTCCCCCACAAGTGACCCCATTTTGGAAACTAGACCCCCCAGGTAACTTATCTAGATGGGTGCTTCACAAATTAATCCATAAAAATGAAAGAAGAAAATTTTTGTGAAAAAAAAACAACTTTTTTTCCCCCCAGGGAACTTATCTAGATGGGTGGTGAGCAAAAATGGTGTTACTTGGGGGGAGAGCTCCAATGTTTAGGCACACAGGGGCTTTCCAAATGTGACATGGTGTCCGCTAGCAATTTGAATGGAAAATTAGCTCAAAAAGCCTAATTCCGCGCCTTCCCTTCTAAGCCCTGCTGTGCGCCCAAACAGTGGTTTATGACCACATATGAGGTATCGATGTACTCAGAAGAAATTGCCCAACAAATTTTAGGAACCATTTTATCCTGTTGCCCATGTGAAAATGAAAGCATTGAGGCTAAAAAAACATTTTTGTTAGAAAAATTAAAATGTCCATTATTTCCTTCCACGTTGCTTTAGTTCCTGTGAAGCACCTTAAGGGTTAATAATCTTCTTGAATGTAGTTTTGAGTACCTTGAGTGGTGCAGTTTTTGGAATGATGTCACTTTTGGGTGTTTTCTGTCATGCACACCCCTAAAGGGGCTTCAAATGTGATGTGGTCACTAAATAAATGGTTTTGTAAATTTTGCTGAAAAAATGAAACATTGCTGATGAACTTTGAACCCTTATAACTTCCCACCCCAAAAGTTTTTTTTTTCAAAAATTGTGCTGATGTAAAGTAGACATGCAAAAATTATTGACCTAAATTTACTACTAACATGAAGCCCAATATGTCACAAAAAAAAATATCAATCGCTAGGATCTGTTGAAGTGTTCCAGAGTTATTACCTCATAAAGGGACACTGATCAGAATTGCCAAAAATGCCAAGGACTTTAGGGTCAAAATAGGCTGGGTCATGAAGGGGTTAAAATTCTAAAAAGATGTTTTCAATACTCACTCAGACTAATAGCTATATTCCCCTCAGTGGATGACGGGCGATGTGAGACCGAAAAGGGCACATTACTTCAAATATGGTGTCGATGCTCTAAAATACAAGAGTTTTGGGAGAAAGTATTCTCTGTTTATGAGAAAATCTCCGGGACCCACGTTACTACTACAACCCAGATTGCCATCTTCTTAATTCTGTCGGGCTCCATTACACTCCAGCAGCGCAACCAGTTATCACAAAGCACTGACACACTGCCATAATCCCGATAATTAGTGATGAGTGAGTATATCCGTTACTAATCACAAATAGTACGAAATTTGCATTACTCATTATTCTGCGAGTATTTGTGTACTTGCCTCGCTATATTTGGATGTCCCGCCCTGCAGTTTTGGTGCCTCCTTTGCAGCCACTAACTATGCTGAGCTTCTTAACCAATCACAGCAATGCCACCGAAATATTGGTTGTGGCATTACTATGATTGCCTGGGTGTCCAGTGTCATAGGGTCTATTTAAGCCCTGCCACTGCCATTTTGCCCGCATTGCATCTGGAGCATGCATTCTACAAGCATAGGGAGAGATCGCTCACCTGCTAGGAAGAGTTTTACGCCTCTTCATAACACAAAAGCCCTTTTCATGGCTACCTCTAGTGTATACTATCTCAGTGTAGATTAGCAAGGGAGAAATATTGGAGCAGGGACAGTTGAAAGGAGCCATTCAGCGGCTGCATAATACCACCAAAACAATTGAGAGCTGAAGACACAGTGCAGAGATAGACTACAGGGAGGGCAAGTTACTTCAGCAGGCTCAGTGTTGAGCAGGGTCAGGGTAAACGACCCCCTTAGTAGCTCCATTATATCCCCTAAAAATAGCTCTTTTCAGAACTAAAGACCCTCAAGAAAGTCATTTTTCACCATTGTTTTTGGGGTGACAAGTAGCCTGCCTTCTGCTGTCCACATTGCAAAAAGGTGTTTGCCCAATGCAAAGCAGCAGTAGTCTAAACATTTTTTACTGCCTGCTACAAACCTCGCACCAGGCTCTTTAAGGCTAGGGTCAAATTTGGGATGTTGCATCCGTTTGAGGGATGCATTAAAGGACGCTTTTTTTCCCCTTGCCATTTCCATGACGTGTGTTCATTTTTAATGCATGTTTTAACACATGCTAACGCAGTATATATGTACCATGCGTTAACGCATGTATTTCCTATAGACTCCCATGTTTAAAAAATGCATGTGTTTTCAATAACAAGCCCAAAAACGCTGCAGACCCCTTTTTTGGGTGCACTACCAAAAACGCATAACGTCAAACGCATTGCACTTTTGTAATGTGTTTTTTGCATTGGAGCCAATAGGTAAGTTAACGCATGCGTTTTTCAACATTGCACATAACACATGCATTCAGCAAATGCATGACGCAAGTCTGACCCTAGCCTAACCCGCTGTTGCTTCAGCTGTCCAACTTACAAAAAGGCGATTTGCCCAATGCAAAGCAGCAATACTCCAAACATTTTTTGCTGCCTGCTACAAATCTCACACCAGGCCCTTTAACCCACTGGTGCTTCTGCTGTCCACATTACAAAAAGGTGGTTTGCCCAATACAACGCAGCAGTAGTCCAAACATTTTTTACTGCCTTCTACAAACCTCACAACAGGTTCTTTAACCCGCTGGTGTTTCTGCTGTCCACATTACCACACTAAAAGAGGACCTGTAACCCCCTGGTGCTTTTAAAAGTGACAGCACCACTGAATGCAGCATGTCTGCTGCATTCAGGGAAGCTGTGTACTAAGGCTCTAGTCCCCCTGTAACCCGAAAAAAACACTTTGCAAACTTTACAGCAGGGGTCCCCAACTCCAGGCCTCGAGGGCTGCCAACAGTGCATGTTTTCAGGATCTCCGTAGTATTGCACAGGGGTTGGAATCATTACCTGTGCATTTGATCACATTAACACCTGTGCAATATTAAGGAAATCCTGAAATCCTGCCCTGTTGGCGGCCCTCGAGGCCTGGAGTTGGGGGCCTGTGCTTTACAGCTAAGAAGTCCCCTGAGTTGAATCTGATTAAGAGGTCCTCACTGCTGGCACAGTTCTCCCTACCTCCTCCTTGTGTGTTCCACCCCCTCTATGTGTCTGCCACCACTTCCTCTTCTTCTGGGTCTGCCCTCCTCTTCTGCTCCTGCTCCATGTGACGTCAGGAGCAAAAGAGGAGGTCAGACCCAGAAGAAGAGAAGGTGGCAGCAGACACATTGAGGGGGCGGAACACACAAGGAGGAGGCAAGGAGTATTGTGCCAGCAGCGAGGACGATTTAATCAGTTCCGACCCAGGGGACCTCTTAACTTGTAAAGTTTGCAAAGTGTTTTTGTCAGGGTACAGGGGGGCTAGAGACTTAGTACGTAGCTTTCCTGAATGCAGCATTCAGTGGTGCTGTAACTTTTGAAAACACCAGGGGGTGACAGGTCTTCTTTAAAAGGTCATTTTTGCCTAATGCTAGAGATTACCTCAGGGGAAATGGTGTATCAGTGTTCCTCAGGGACAGTGTTGTAACGCGTAGGAAAGGAATAAATGGATGATTGATGCAACCTACATATGGTTTCCGGATCGTTTTCTTGGGATTTCAGCAGCGCGGACACTGATACACCATTTCCCCTGAGGTAACTTCTGGATGATTCCCACGTGCATGTGGAAGGTGGAAGTCCTGCAGCAGCTGCATTTAATGCCAAATGCTTTTACACCAGTTGTGGGTCTCACAACTGTGCTAGGTGAGTGAATTCATACCCACCGCATACATTAGTGTCACTAGTGATAGGGCACTATTGCGCCTCTTGTTCCCCCCCCTATTTTTTTACTTTAATGCTAGAGATGGGCGAGTCCTAAAAGACTCGGAATCGCAAGACCCCAAAGAGTCCGAGTGCAGGACTCGGGACTCGTTGCGAGTCCAGCGAGTCCAATGTTAATGAATAGGGAACCGAGTAATAGCGAATAATGACATTTACAACTCGCTGATGTGTCTCTGAAAGTGTGCGAGTCCAAATTGGTTTTAAGTGCGCACAGCCACCGAGATGTGGTTTGGTGTTGCTGTATGCGTCACTTGCTGGCGGGGTAAGTGTGCGCGCTCACACTTGGCAGTGAAGCCGCACACTACACTCCCTAAAAAAAATGGGTTTAAGTGCGCACAGCCACCGAGATGTGGTTTGGTGTTGCTGTATGCGTCACTTGCTGGCGGGGTAAGTGTGTGCGCTCACACTTGGCAGTGAAGCCGCACACTACACTCCCTAAAAAAATTGGTTTTAAGTGCGCACAGCCACCGAGATGTGGTTTGGTGTTGCTGTATGCGTCACTTGCTGGCGGGGTAAGTGTGCGCGCTCACACTTGGCAGTGAAGCCGCACACTACACTCCCTAAGGTGGTGTACGTGCTATTTAAAGGTAGGAGAGCAGCAACGCACTGGTCTGCCACAGAAAAAATAACGCTCTATGGGTTATTAGGAACAAAAATCGATCTGGTGCAAAAACAAAAAGGAAACAGCACCTCAGCTAAGCCTCTGACTGCAGCTGTTAGCAAAGCTGAGTGAGTAAGCTAAGCTATAAGGTCCGTCCTGTGTGCACTGTAAGGCTTCTCCTTCCTTCCCTCCCTGCCTGCCTGCCTACACAGCACTACTCTGTCCTCCTCCTAGCTCTCAGAAGAGCTGTTTGAGTTAATATAAGGAATCTTCCCTACACTGACAATCCCTGATCTGCTCCAGCATATATCTCTCTCTCCCTATACTAGGTCAGATCGTCTCAGGAATGTGGCCAAAATGGCGGGGACAAGCCTTATATACTGCCTTGCCTGTCATACATGACATAGGCATCACGATGGACAGCAGCCAATCATAGTCCTGACACAACCAACTTTGCTATGCCATTACTGACTATGATTGGCTATCTTCACAAGTTTTCTGACCTAACACGCACGCTGTGCTGACTCGGAACATAACAGATTCTGTATTCGAGAGTCCGACTCCCGAATACAGTATACAGGACTCGGAATCGTAGACTCGTAGGACTCGGAATCGTAGACTCGCTCAGACTCGCTGCTGACAGCGGGTATCTGTGAAGAGTCAAGCTTATTGCCATTGAATTCCATTGGACTCGTCACTGTGCGAGTCCAAGCTGGGAGATTCGCCGAGTAACGAGTCCTGCGAGTATCTTCAGAATCGCTGAGTCCCGAGTCCTAGCGAGTAGACTCGCCCATCCCTACCTAATGCAAAGCAGCAGTTGTCCAAACGTTTCCTACTACCCAGGACACACCAGGCCACGTTACCCGCTGTTTTTGTGGTATCAGGCTGGCTTATGCTGTCCACAAACCCCACTTAAAATTATGTTTTTTGCCTTCCACAAACCAGTAGTCCAAACATTTCCTACTGCCTGCTACCAAGGACACACCAGGCCTTTTTACCCGCTGTTTTTGTTGTAACAGGCTGGCTTATGCTGTCCACAAACTTCACTTAAAGAGGAGGTTACTGCCCTCTACAAACCAGTAGTCCAAACATTTCCTACTGCCTGCTACCAAGCACACATCAGGCCATGTTGCCCGCTCTTTTTGTGGTAATAGGCTGGCTTATGCTGTCCACAATACTTCACTTAAAAAGGCGGTTATTGCCCTCCACATACAAGTAGTCCAAACATTTCCTAAGCATCAGGCCATTTTCCATGCTATTTTGGTTCTCACATTTAGGCTGATTATGCCACCAAAAGCTCATGAATTAATACAGTCCTATAGTGCTTGTTAAATCCAAAGCAGTATTACTACCATGTAATGATGTTTGGCAGAAACCACACACTATTCAATGTTCCCCCTGTTAGTTTTGGGGGTCACATTTTGCTTGACACCAGAAATATATATATAATATACGCACACTGTCCAATGCTAAATGTTTGTTTTGTATGTGCAACTACAGGTTGTGTGCAGGTGGCATCAGGGGCTTGCTTCCTGGAGAACATATTGGCAAGCTGGTAACACAGGGTAAGTGCCAGTGGTTTTGCAGTCATACACATTTTTGTTTGTACTCGTTCCCGCAACCGAGTGGGGTGCTGCGTATGTCAGCAGTATTTTCAGAATGCTAACAGAAGTATTTTGTTGAATTACACTTTTTATTCTGGATGAATTGATGCGACTTTGGTACAATCTGGGCATGGTTTTTTCAAATGGGGAGACATTTCTAGTGGTGTGTTTGTTGTGTGTTTTCTGATTTTACCCAGGTTCTCTGAGCACCATGCCTACACCTGTTACTCTTCTCCATATTCCTGATTAATGTTGAAGCTCTGCTTTGGCGATACCTCTATCGTGACAACATTGATTTGAATGTGGTTTAGTATTTCATTGACCTTTATGCAGATATAGTGTTCGAACATATGCCCATTCAAAAAATAAACACAAACTTTACAAGGTTTGGTCATCTGTAGTTCACATCATTTTTAAAAGTTAACTCTTTTGTGTTGAATTTAAGTTGTGTTTCTGTCATTTGGAGGGATTTGATTGCAAACTTGGTATAAATCTAGTCCCTCCTGATTTTAATCAGAGTAAGGCTGGGGTTCCACATAAGCCCTCAGTCCGTTTTTGGCTTCAGTTTTCTCATTTTTTTTTTCTAAGTCCAAAAACTGACAGAAAACGGATTGGATGTAATAAACACCCTGTCCGTTTTTCTCTGGAGCTCCAAACATTGCCCTGTCCGTTTTTGAGTCAAAAACGTTGCTAGTAACGTTTTTGGCATCAGTTAAAAAACGCATGCGTTTTCATGCGTTTTTTTAACATGGGGCCCTATGGGAAACGCATGCGCGAACGCATGCATATGCGCACTTGCGTTTTTTTAATGAAAAGTCCAAAAACGTTCAGGAGTGCAGGAGGCTCAAAAAGCACCCAGAAAAAAACGGATTGGTGATGAAAATCACTTCCAAAAACGGATTTCTATGTGGAACCACAGCCTAAGTCTGCCTGTCTGTTTTTGGTGGAGAGTCTTGTGCGCCTGTTAGTGATGATTGATTGCCCCACCGTAACAGAAAACACGCTTTAACATGACACTAGCAGCACGGCAGGCCGGCACCTCCAAGGCATATAAGAAGAAGAGAGCTGGCCAAGTGTTCACCTTGGTCACACAATAGTTAAAGGGAAGTGAATCATCATAAATGACGCAAGTATGGTCACTTAAGTATCCCTTTAACATCTTGCTCATCTTCTTTCTACTTGCCATTGTTACAGGCAAAGATTCAGTTCCTCTACTGCGAGCGTTGTCAGAGGGTGATGGTTTCAGCAAGTGATGTACAACGGCACCTTTTGAAGGATTCCATTGTGCAACCCTTTTGTGACTCTGAAAGGAGAGAAGAAATGTTCTCCTTGGAGAGTCGGTCGAGAAAAGTGGCTAACCAGTTTAGGTTTATGTTTGCGAAAATGTATATCAGGACGTACATACGAACTGTGCCATATGCTCCAGCCTTCAAACAGGCAAAGGTTCTGTGTCACCAACAGATGGAACAATACCCATCCTCTCCTCACGCTTCCTTGCCTCCTCCTCCACCTCCTCCTTTCCAGCCCATTGAAGCTGGGGTTGGGAGTCCCCTCTGTAGCAATGGGAGTTCCTCCCCATTCTCATCATCAACAAATGTTGGCTCAGAATATTGGCTGGATAATATCACCCATTGGGAAATCTTGATCCATAGTCACAAGTTGGTCATTGAAAGCTTCCTCTTTGAGATTATGCAGTGATTGTTTCAACAGACCAGCAAAAGCGGTAGGGGAATGGCATAAATCAGCAATATGGTTCAAACAACACCGGACTTTGAGGAATAGCACTTCCTTAAGAGGCACAATAATTTCTTCCAAAAGTTCTTTAATTCATATAAAAGTCAATAGTTCCATATATTGCAGTACAGTACAATGCGTTTCGACTTACATACAAGTCTTCTTCAGGTACATGTAATAATGGCATAAGAAATAGATGTGTGCTCTCTTATAGGATTCTCATTACAACTGAGCTTGAGATGTTGGGAGGTTAGTCACCGCCCCAATCTGTAATTGTGGTAATTAGTCCACAATTAGTGTGAAGTTGTTCCTCCCTGGGCTCAGTGAAATGGTTATTCATGAGCCCAATGAGTGGCCTCGAAGGCGAGAGGAACAAAACCAAAGTAAGAAGAACATGAAATTCCTTATTTTAAAAATTAAAAGTTGTGTCCATCGTCCATGCACACGAATGCTCTACTGTGAACATCCACGTGCAGGACGTATGGACATCACGCGCCAGAGGCACTGATGTATGAATGAGCTACTATACTGCATTATTCACAAAAATTATACAGAAAAAAAAAAATATTTTTCATATAAAAACATTTTTCTATAAAAGAATTTTTACATAAAATTTCACTGTCAGCTTGAGATATTGGGAGCTTGGTCACTAACCCAATCAGTAATTGTGGTAATTGATCTACAAATAGTATCAAGTTGTTCCTCCCTGGGTTCAGTGAAATGATTATTCATGAGCCCAATGAGTGGTATTTTCCTCCCTGGGTTCAGTGAAATGATTATTCATGAGCCCAATGAGTGGCATTTTCCTCCCTGGGTTCAGTGAAATGATTATTCATGAGCCCAGTGAGTGGCATTTTCCTCCCTGGGTTCAGTGAAATGATTATTCACAAGCCTAATGGGTGGCGTTTTCCTCCCTGGGAGTGATTGTTTCAACAGACAGAGCAGCGGGATGGGTATGCTGATAATAGCTTGACAGATCACCACTCATGAGCTTGGTGCAGTGCTCAAAACTCTCAAGAACTTCACAATTGTCATCGATTCCCAACCAATTGGTAATTGTTAAGTGTGGTGTGTGAATCTCAATGTAACGGGCGTGTTGAAGCTGATATTCAGCTACAGCCCTTTGCTGCTCATTATTCCTCGACAACATATAATATGTTCAGTTCAACTGCATGTGCAGGTGGCAAATGAGTTGTTGACTTGTCAAATTAAAGTAGTTTTGCAGCACTGCAAGACCAGCAAAAGCGGTAGGGGAATGGCGTAAATCAGCAATAATATGGCACACCTTATGATGTATGTATGGCAAATTGGGGTATGTTTTTAATCGTTTCTGAACAATTAGGTTCCATTTGTGAGGCATGGATGGCACGTGTAGCTGCTTGCTTAACTCTAAAGCTGCCACCATATAACTCCCATTATCGCACACGATGACTATGCCCATAGAGGAGGGCCCTCAAAAATGAATAAAGGAGGGCTCTCCCAAATGTATAAAGAAGGGTCCTCAAAAATGTATAGAGGGCCCTCCCAAATGAATAGAGGAGAGCCCTTCCCAAAGTATAAAGGAGGGTCCTCCTTAATGTACAGATGAGATGACCTCTGTGCCACCAACCATGGCTTTGCTTATAATGTGCTATTCTTAAGGCAGTGCTTTAAACACCGAATAAATATAAGAGGGCCCTCCAAAATGTATAAAGGACATCGCGGTGTTAGACGCTACGACATCGTTCGTGCGTCACCGAACACGTGACTTTTGAACGATATCGTGAACGATATTGAAGCGTGTGATATGGCTTTTAAGGCAGTGGTTTCAGCACCAAATGTATAGAGGAGGGCTTTCCCAAAAGTATAGAGGTGGGCCCTCCCAAATGTCTAAGTAAGAGTGGTCCCTCCAAAATGTACATGTCTGGGCCCTCAGCAATTTCAGGTTTCCTGCCTACTGCAGGCTCTCTGAAAATTTGAATTTAGGGTTGCAGAGTTACATTGCAGTGGAGAAGGTTGAGGTGGAGGAGGAGGAGGGAGAAGTCCAATGCTATAATGGGCACATTGTAAACTGCTATGGAATATGTATTCCACTATTACAGTTTCAGTGAGGGAGGGACCACCCAAATGTCTAAGTAAGAGTGGTCTCTCCAAAACCTACATTAGAGGGCCATCTCTGGGCCCGCAGCAATCTCAGGTTTCCTGCCTACTGCAGGCCTTTTGAACATTTGAATGCAGGGTCCCAAAATGTCATGGAGGTGGAGGAGGAGGAGGAGGGTGAAGCCCAAAGCAACAATGGGCACATTGTAAACTGCTATGGAATATGTATTCCGCTATCACAGTGTCAATGAGGGAGGGACCACCCAAATGTCTAAGTAAGAGCGGTCCCTCCAATATGTACATTATTGGGACACATGAGGGCGCTCACTAAATTCAAGTTTACTGCCTACTGCAGGCCCTCTGAACATTTGAATTGTAGGGCCGCAGAATCACATGGAAATGGAGGTGGAGAGTTTTGTCCAACACTAAAATGGGCACATTGTAAACTGGTATGGAATGTGCATTCCACTATCTGAGTTTCAATGGGGGAGGGACCGCCCAAATGTCGAAGTAAGAGTGGTCCCTCCAAAACGTATGTTACAGGACTACCTGAGGCCTCTGAGGTCAAAGATTTACATACCTAATGGTATGTTGTAGCTGTCCTTGTAAAGTACTGGGTAATAGCAAACTAAAAATGACGTAACACAGAGGGACCTACAAAATGTTTAAGTCAAGACGCTCCCAATTGTAAAAGGTGAAAAAAAGCCACAACAGAACGTGTGAACAAACACTGAAAGGGATATTTTTTTGTATCTCTGATTTATTTAGCCTTGTATACAAATGATTACGCAGGAAAACAGTTTCTGAACCTTTTTGGCCTGTTAAATGCGATTTAGGTTAGGTTTGGTAGTTGTTCTTGTGTATCTGTAACAGTGGCGTAATTCTGCGACAGAGCTATTCCCACAACCCATACGTGATATGAAAAAAGGTTGAAACTGGGGACGCACATTTTCTTTAGGGTTCCTTTATTGTAATGATCTTAAAAACAAAGCATCCTGGCCGGACGCGTTTCAGAAACTAGTTCCTTATTCATCAGCCAATGAGTAAGGAACTAGCTTCCCGAAACGTGTCCAGCAAGGATACTTTGTTTTTAAGATCATTACAATAAAGGAACCCTAAAGAAAACAGAATGTAGACCCGGTTTCAACCTTTTTTCATATGGACATTATATGGTGGAAGCCAGCTACCTGACCGGGAGCCTGGGAGTCCTAGGTGTGTAACAAGGTGAGCTGTATTTCTTTCCCCAATCCCCTATTAATTGCATGAAAACATATGTGAGACAGAACTGCATGCAGACATATTCTTCATACTTTCCCAAATCCGTTTCATTACTTTCCCACCCATTTCAGCCTTTTCCACAGGCCCCAAACCCCCTTTGTAGGGTCCAGCAGAAAATTACTTGCATTTCCCATTGACTCACATTGTACTCGCTATTCGGAATGAATACGTGATTATTACAAAGTACTAGAAATCAATATAGCGATTATGGCTCCTAGTACAGCTTATGACAGAGGCTACCGGGGATAACACCCTTCTAATCGGCACATGGCAGCCATGGATTTTATTCAGGGAAACACAAGATCTTCAGAAACTGATAGAGAACAACTCCTGAGTCTCTGATACCGGCACCACTTCCCACCCTCCCTTCTTCATTCTCTCTCCCTCACTGTCTCTCCGTTTTAGGCTGGTTTCACATTGCGTTTTAGTTAAATCCGATGCTGTCCGATGAAAATTGAACAGCATTGGATCCAAACTGATCCCTGCAATCGGATGCCAAATGGGCGTCCGATTCCGACATTATTCAGGATCAGTTTGGTCTCCTGTCACCTCGCTCCCCCTCCTCTCTGCCTCCTGTCATCTCGCTGTCCCCCTGTTGTCCCCTGATGTCCCCCTGTTGGCCCCTGCTGTCCCCCTGCTTTCCCCCTGCTGCCCCCCTGCTGTCACCCTGTTCTCCCCTGTCCTCTCCTCTTCTCCCCGCTCCTCCTGTCATTCCAACATAAAAAATCTTTATTCTCACCTGCCAGCACTCCCCTGGCGTCTCCATCGGCTCCCGATCGCTTTTCCAGGACCTGCGATGATGTCAGAAGTGTCATCGGGTCACATGAGCGGTTACCGCGGTAACCGCTCATGTGACCCGATCAGCTGATCGAGTTGTGACATCATCCCAGGTCCTGTTTACCGAGCGGGAGCTGATGGAGATGCCGGGAGAGCGCTGGCAGGTGAGAGTAAAGTTTTTATTTTAAACACTTGATTTTAGTTATATTTAACTTCTGCAATGTATGTATATACATTGTGGAAGTTAAATTAGGCAGCACAGAATAGTTTTAGTGTACAGAGCATGTACTGAGCATGCTCAGTACACTAAAATCGGGTCCGAGGAGACATCAGATGTTTCCTCGGACCCTGCTCCATAGGGCCCCATGTTAAAGTCATCGGATCGGATTTGGCATAATTGCCATCCGATTTGCTTCTGATCCTATTCTCTCTGATTTTTTTCAGGAGCCAAAATCGCAGCAGTCCACGATTTTTGCTCCTGCAAAAAATCGGACAAAGTCGGATCGGAGACAAATCGGAATGCAATTATACTAAATCCGATCCGATCCGATCCCCTTTGGATAACATGGGGGCTGATTTTCATCGGACAGTATCGGATTTAACTAAAACGCTATGTGAAAGCAGCCTTACTTATTGGCTTTATTTCCCTTTCTATTCACTACTGATGTCTTGCTAATACCCTCCAGCCTTTACGGGGAGATATGCTAAGCACCTACTCCGGTGATTAGCCCTCAGTTCCTGTATATATAGGACACAATTAAGGTAAACAGCACAAGGACTAAAGTCCTGGAAAATCCTTGAACTGTACAGGCTCTGGAACAGATTTGATTAATAACTTGTTGATGTATACAAACTAGTGACGAAGGCCCTGTGTGGCACTACACATATATATGAGAGCTGTTTGCTCATTTCTCTTTTCTATCCTTTTATTGTTGTAAGTTCCTTTTTCTTTAAATAAAGAAAGATTAAACATAAAAAAGAAAGGAATAAGCAGGCGAATAACTAGACTATATCTGGCAGTTTACAGCAGTATTTGGCATTGTTATATTGACAATGTTTTTGTTGTGTGGGAGGAAACCTTTGTGTCTCAGCTGATTTCCAATGACTACAATATTCATCTCACCTACAAGAGGGGAAATCATGAGATTAACTTTTTGGACCTTAAGATTCTCATTCTGCCTGATGGTAGAGTGAAAACTGATGTTTTCCGTAAGGAGGCGTCAGTGAATTTTCTCCTGCATGCCACCTCCTCACACCCACCATCCACTATTAGAGCTATCCCTGTGGGCCAGTTTCTGTGCCTGCGGAGGATTTGCTCCCGGTAAGATTATATTGAGTGCCAGGCAGTGGATATGCAGGAGAGATTCAGGGCACGTGGCTATAGCTACCAATGCATTCAAAAGGACTATAAACAAGGTCAAGGTGCTAATCTGTTCTCAGCTTCTTGGAATAAGACCCAGGCTGGATGAGGCCCCAAAGCCACAGGTCCAGTTCATACCAGCTTACAACAGTCAATGGAATGAGATCAGATCCATCTTTACCCGCCATTGGGCTGTATTGAGAACAGAACCTACCCTATGTGATTTCCTTCCTGGCCACCTGCTGATGATGACAAGGTTGGGCAGGAGGCTCAGGGATATGTTGGTGCATAGCTACTTTGTGCCGAATACAGTTTCTCCTTTCAGTGCATCAGCACCGAGACTTGGCTCTTTTCCCTGTGGCTCCTGAATGGCCTGCCAAAACATCATAAGAGTGAAAACCTTCCAATTGGCGCTTGGTCTGAGGGATTTCACTATCATGAAATATATCTCATGCAGCTCAAGGGGGTAATTTACTATGCCACCTGTTGCTGTGGCCACATCTATGTGGGTTTGACGTCCAGGGAGTTTAGAGATCGGGTATGGGAACATGTCAGGGATACCATTGGTGCTAAAACCATTGATGACAATACCCTCCTTAGAACGATCCCCAGGCACTATAAACCGTGCCACATTTGCAACCCTAAATGCTTGAGGTTTCACGGCATTGATATGGTGAACACGGGGAGTCGAGGCGGGTATTTGAAAAATAGACTGGCCCATTTAGAATACCAATGGATAGTGAGACTAGGTACCATGAGCCCCAACGGTCTCAATGAGAAATTGAGTTTTGCCTTCTTTTTGCCCTGTATGATCCTCTGATCTCATACTTATATGATTTAGTATGGGGCTTTTCATGTTGCTGTATCTGTACTTGTCATGCCTTGTTAACCAATTTTTAACAGGAGTGTTTATATTTTATCATAAGAGAAAAATGAGAATAAGCTCAAATTATGCAATTAAAAGGGGTTTATTTCCCAGTAAGAATGCACAAAGTGGAGGACAATGCCCAATTACAAAGGCACAAGAATAGTTTGGGAAAGGATATATTTACATAGTACAAATTGTTTACATTCCATTCATATTACAGATCTGTAAGGCAGATTGGATTACCCATATATAAAGTGCATGTAATACATAGGGATAACAATCCTCAATAAAGTGCTGTAGTAGGGTTTTTTTTACAATCAAGCCAAAGTATAGCCCAAGGAAGATAAACAGTTACAACAATAGTGTCAGTTACTCATTGAGACCTATCCTGTCACCTATTGCACCAGGCACCAGAGGAGAAGAATCCCCATGACCACCCCAACATACGTTTCGTGACCTTGTGTGTCACAATGGTCACTTGATCAGTGGATGGTTTCTAATGAATTAGCCCACCTTATATTTGAATGCAACGCCAGGCACGGCGTCCTCATGAACAAAAATGACGCCTTGCGCATCACTGGAAGCGGTATCCACCCCCCGACCGACGTCATCGTCAATCGTGCATGCGCAGTTGCTGGGGCGCATTACCTAGGCGACCGTGCATGCGCAAGGGAGATCATGACCCTGGAAAATAAGTCGGACCCCCTCCAGAGTGCGAGCGTGGCGTCAGGACACGACATTGATTCTAAACACCGCTAGTCCACATTAGTGGATAATAGGAGCTTCCACAAATAGTGGCTAAACACACAGACTTGGGTTTACAAGTGCACAGGATCCTTGCATTCAGTCCATGTGTGAGGAAGTCCATCACAGAGTTCTTCTTATTCTCTTATACCTCCTTCATATGCAGTTATCCAATTCTTGCCATATTGAGGCGCCACTTCACTGTGAGAAACTGCTGTAGATGCCTTATCCCAGATAATAGGCTATATATGTCCCCACATAGGTTTAATACTCATAACTTACAAAAGCACCCAAATACCATACAGTAATATAATAAAAAATGACACAGTCATTATAAATATTCTGGTGGGGGTCGATGCGTGAGGTGTTGAACAGGCATTGGCCAGTCCTCCAGTCGGATCCTTTTCTGAGGGATTCATTGACAGAATATCCTATGATGACTGCACAAAGCTCAAGAAACCTCAGAGACGTACTTGTGAAAAGCCATTACATTCGCAAAACACCTAATATCTTCGGCTGTAGGGGCCCCCTCAAGGGCTGTTATCCTTGCGGCCAATGTGTGACGTGCAGCAATTTCATTCGCAGTCTCTCTTTCTCCTCCTCTGATGGCCAGAAGACCTATGACATCCGACACTATATATCTTGTGGGACAAGCAATGTGGTATATTATGCCACATGTGCTTGCCCATAGATATATGTCAATATCACATGTAGGGAGCTAAGGAGGAGGGTGAGGGAGCACATGCTTGAGATTGCTGCCGCCCTTGCCGTAAGGATAAAACGACACTGGAGACATTGCCAAGCCATTTTTTACAATATCATAAAAGTGATCCCACATCCCTCAAGGTATGAAGGATTGATGTTGTACATGGGGAATAAGGTGTGGATCTGTCAGAAAAACCCTTGCACAATGTGAGTCCAGGTAGATAGTGTCCCTAGACACTATGACACCTCGTGGACTTAATGAAAGTATAAGGCCTGTTGCACATCTAATGCTGGGTTGCATTTGCCTTCATTTGCGTTTTTATGCGTCTTTACCGCTAAAAACTCATGTGTTTTTGGCCCCATAGGGTTTAATGGAAATGCATGCAAAAACGTATGTCATTTTCAGTAAACACAAAAATACATGCGTTTTTGCAAACGCAGCCCAAAATGTTGCAGAACACATTTTGGGCTGCGTTTGCAAAAACACATGCATTTTTGCGCTTGCGTATGGTAATCAGCTAGGGAACTTCCTAGGAGATGGAAATTAGGTGACACTTCCAAATCCCCTTAATGCCAGTGGAAGAGGAAATCCATTCAGACAGCTAGACTGAGAGGAGACAAGTTATAACTTTTAATATCTCATAAGTAGTGATGAGCGAGTACTAAAATGCTCGGGTGCTCGAAGCTCGGGCCGAGCATCCCGAGATACTCGTGTACTCGGCCCGAGTACTGAGCCCAATGTTATCCTATGGGAGACCCGAGTATTTTTATGAAATGACTGCCGGCAGCATGTAGAAACCCTAAAAATGTCACAAAAGTCTCAGAAGAGTGCTCAAATGACATGGCAACACCATGGGGAAGGCCCCTGGAAGCATTTCTCACTCAAAAGTCACAGCTGTGAACAATCTTGTCTGAGTTTCACGCCAATTTTACGGAGTCACCAGAAAACCTTCCAAAATGATACCAAAATGAATATTTAGGGTGGAAATGTTAAGGGCACATACCCAATAGTGAGATACAGCTGGTGTATGTTACTTTTTGTGATAATATGAAAGATTTTACGTGAAAACATTGTGCGGCACTCCGATGTCCATGAGAAGAGACGTACATGAAGGCCTCTTGACATAATGTGCCCATTTTGAGGAACTGGGTCTATTGTAGTATTTTCCTTTGCCAGGGCAGTCCAAAATTTGGAGGTGCACCAATGCCCCTGGATAGAGACATGCAGTAGGGCCTGTAAACCTCAAGTGGGTGTATTGTAGTATAGCCCTTTGGCCAGGGCAGCCAAAAATTGGGAGGCTCCACATTGTCCCAGGATAGAGACGTGCAGGAGGGCCTGTAAACCTGAAGTGGGTGTATTGTAGTATAGCCCTTTGGCCAGGGCAGCCAAAAATTGGGAGGATCAACAATGACCCATGCATACAGACATGCAGGAGGGCCTGTAAACCTCAAGTCGTTGTATTGTAGTATAGCCCTTTGGCAGGGCAGCCAAAACTTGGGAGGCTCCACATTATCCCAGGATAGAGACGTGCAGGAGGGCCTGTAAACCTCAAGTGGGTGTATTGTAGTATAGCCCTTTGGCAGGGCAGCCAAAAATTGGGAGGTTCAACAATGACCCATGCATACAGACATGCAGTAGGGCCTGTAAACCTCAAGTGGGTGTATTGTAGTATAGCCCTTTGGCCAGAGCAGCCAAAAATTGGGAGGTTCAACAATGAACCATGCATACAGACATGCAGGAGTGCCTGTAAACCTCAAGTGGGTGTATTGTAGTATAGCCCTTTGGCAGGGCTGCCAAAAATTGGGAGGCTCCACATTGTCCCTGGATAGAGACGTGCATGAGGGCCTCAAAACATTTTTCCCATTGAAAAGGAGCGGGACTCCTGTCGTTGTAATGCCCATTCTAAAAGAATGGGCGAAAAAATTTACCACTGCGGGTATACCTCAAACAACAGCCTAACTATTGTAACAGTCATCATGGTGGCTCATGAGGAGAAGGAGGAGCTGTCCAGCGATTAGCCAAAGTCCAGAAGTGTGTACCCATGGGTGAGTGGAGGTACATGGCAAATTCCCATAACAAAATTTAAATTCAGTTGTCATTTGTTGGTGGTGTGGTGAAGTCTGGCCCAATCCAACCCTTGTTCATCTTGATCAAAGTCAGCCTGTCAGCATTTTCAGTTGACAGGCGGGTGCGTTTATCAGTAATGATTCCACCTGCGGCACTGAAAACACGCTCTGACAATACACTAGCGGCAGGGCAGGCCAGGACTTCCAAGACGTAGAGAGCCAATTCATGCCACGTGTCCAGCTTGGAGACCCAATAATTAAAAGGCACAGAGGAATCTCGCAGTACAGTTGTTCGATCTTCAAGGTACTCCTTCAGCATCTGGCCAAACTTAGCATTTCTTGTGGCACTACCCCGCACCTCAGGGGCTGTGGTACGTGAGGGGCTGAGAAAACTGTCCCACATCGTAAAGACTGTTCCCCTACCTCTGGCGGATTGGACTTGTGCCCCTCTCGGCCGTACGCCTTGGTTGTCCACCGATTCCTGACCTATGCCGCTAGCGTTTTGTGAGGGGAATGATTTGCCTACTTCCGTGACTATGGCCTTCTGGAACTGCTGCATTTTGGCTGACCTCTCCACCTCAGGAATGAGAGACATAAAGTTCTCCTTGTAGCGTGGGTCTAACAGTGTTGCCAACCAGTACTGATTGTCGGTCAAGATGTTCTGAACGCGAGGGTCACGAGCCAGGCAGCTTACCATAAAGCCAGCCATGTGCGCCAGACTCTTAACAGCCATCATTTCAGTATCCAGACCAACACGATGACTGAACATGCTGTCCTCCTCCTCCTCCTCATCTCCCCTGTCCTCTGGCCAGCCACGCTGAATCGAGGGTATGACTGGTGTGCATGTCATATCCTCAATTTGGCCAGAGAGTTGCTCCATGTCTTCATCCTCCTCGTCATAGTCCTCCACTGCACGTTGTGATGAGATGAGGCTGGGCTGTGTGTATTCACCCACACCCACTACTGTTTCTTGCTCCAAGTCATCGCGCTCGGCCTACAATGCATCCTCTTTGTTTTTCAGCAGAGACCATTTTAGAAGGCAGAGTAGTGGTATGGTGACGCTAATAATGGCGTCATCGCCGCTCACCATCTTGGTGGAGTCCTAAAAGTTTTGGAGGACGGTACATAGGTCCGACATCCATCTCCACTCCTCAGGTGTTATGTGTGGAGTTTGACCCATTTCCCGACGGCTTAGGTGATGCAGGTAGTCAACAACTGCCCTCTTCTGCTCACATATCCTGACCAACATGTGCAGAGTTGAATTCCAACGCGTGGGGACATCACACACCAGTCTGTGAGCCGGAAGACGCAAATGGCGCTGAAAGACGGCAAGGTCGGCTGAAGCAGCAGGTGACTTGCGAAAATGTGCAGACAGACGGCGAACTTTTACCAGCAGTTCAGACAGCTCTGGGTATGACTTTACAAACCTCTGAACCACCAGGTTGAGCACATGGGCCACGCATGGAACATGCGTCAGCTGGCCTTGCCTCAAAGCTGCCACCAGGTTCCGGCCATTGTCACACACGACCTTTCCTGGCTTTAGGTTCAGAGGTGTGAGCCAGTGATCTGCCTGCTGTTTCAGAGCTGTCCACACCTCTTCTGCATTGTGGGGTTTGTCACCTATGCAGACTAGCTTCAGCACAGCCTGTTGCACTTTGCAGAGGCAGTGCTGCAGTGCTTCCAGCTTGGGACTGGTGTGGAGGGTACAGTGGATGAGGATGCGCAGGAGGAGGAGGCTGAGGAGCATGACATTCCGGAGCTGTAGAGTGTCGGTGAAACCCTGACAGAGGTAGGGCCTGCTATCCTTGGTGTGGGAAGGACGTGTTCCGTCCCTCGCTCAGACTGGGTCCCAACCTCCACAATATTAATCCAGTGTGCTGTCAAGGAGATGTAGCGGCCTTGCCCACAAGCACTTGTCCACGTGTCTGTGGTTAGGTGGACTTTGGCTGAAACAGCGTTGTTCAGGGCACGTGTGATGCTGTTGGACACGTGGTTATGCAATGCGGGGACGGCACATCTGGAGAAATAGTGGCGGCTGGGGACCGAGTAACGTGGGACAGCAGCCCCCATCAGTTCGCGGAATGCTTCCGTCTCCACCAGCCGGAAAGGCAACATTTCTAGCGCTATGAGTCGCGAAATGTGATAATTCAGGACTGTGGCATGTGGGGCGTTGGCAGCGTATTTGCGCCTGCGTTCAAATGTTTGCTGAATGGATAATTGAACGCTGCGCTGGGACAAGGACGTGCTTGATGCTGGTGTTATTTGTGCGTGGGCAACTTCAGGTGCAGGGCCGGAGGCTTGTTCGCGGCCAGCATGGACAGGGGATTGGCTCGCACGCACAACAATCGAAGACGTAGCAGTGATATCAGCAAGCACCGCTCCTCGACTCTGTTGTACTTCCCCCAAAGGCGGGTGCTTGGCTGACATATGCCTGATCATGCTGGTGGTGGTCAGGCTGCTAGTTTTCGTACCCCTGCTGATACTTGCATGGCAGGTGTTTCAAATGGCCTTTTTAGAATCTTCTGGAGCCAACTTAAAAAACTCTCAGACTCTGGAAGACCGAACATTTGCACAGGCACCTTGAGTCGTGTTGGTGTTCCGGGGAACACTTGGCTGCCTTCTGCCTGCGGACACGACCATGCTTCGTACTGCCTGTTGGGATGCTACGCCTCCCTCCCCCTGTGCACTGCTGGCCTCGCTCTGCATATCCTCCTGCCATGTTGGGTCAGCTACTGGATCATCCACCACGTCGTCTTCCTCTTCCGCACCCTGATCCTCCTCCTGAATTCCTGGCAATTGTGTCTCATCATCGTTCACCCCTTGTTGAGACACGTTGCCATTGTTTCGTTCGTGAGAACATGGCTGCTCAAATATTTGGGCATCTGTACATACCATCTCCTCATCACCCACTTCAAGAGGAGCTGGCGACAGGCCAGATTCTGCGAACGGATACGTGAACAGCTCTTCCGAGTGTCCTAGTGTGGGATCAGTAATGTCCGTGGATGTGTACTCGTCCTGGTGGTAGGAAGGAGGATCAGGTTGGGAAATGTGCGGTGCAGTATCACGGCTACTGACACTTGACCGTGTGGAAGACAGGGTGTTTGTGGAGGTGCCCATCTGACTTGAAGCATTATCTGCTATCCAAGTAACAACCTGTTGACACTGGTCTTGGTTCAAGAGCGGTGTACTGCTGCGGGCCCCAAGAATTTGGGACAGGACGTGCGAGCGAGGAGATGTGCCCCTTTGTTGTTGCGAAATTAGTGCTTGCACACGACCTCGGCCTCTGCCTGCACCACCATCACGTCCACTTCCTTGTTCCTTGCCAACGCCCTTGCCAACGCCCTTGCGCATTTTGCCTGTATACAGCGACAACTGTCTGGTGACTGTTGAGGTCACAGGAGATTAGGATTTTAGTCCCTAACCTGTATCAAGGTAGTAAGTACACCAGTCTGGTGACTGTAATAGTCACAGGAGAGTAGGATTTTAGTCCCTAACCTGTATTAAGGTAGTAAGTACACAAGTCTGGTGACTGTAATGGTCACAGGAGATTAGGATTTTAGTCCCTAACCTGTATCAAGGTAGTAAGTACACCAGTCTGGTGACTGTAATGGTCACAGGAGATTAGGATTTTAGTCCCTAACCTGTATCAAGGTAGTAAGTACACCAGTCTGGTGACTGTAATGGTCACAGGAGATTAGGATTTTAGTCCCTAACCTGTATCAAGGTAGTAAGTACACCAGTCTGGTGAATGTAATGGTCACAGGAGATTAGGATTTTAGTCCCTAACCTGTATCATGGGAGTAAGTACACCAGTCTGGTGAATGTAATGGTCACAGGAGATTAGGATTTTAGTCCCTAACCTGTATCAAGGTAGTAAGTACACCAGTCTGGTGACTGTAATGGTCACAGGAGATTAGGATTTTAGTCCCTAACCTGTATCAAGGTAGTAAGTACACCAGTCTGGTGACTGTAATGGTCACAGGAGATTAGGATTTTAGTCCCTAACCTGTATCAAGGTAGTAAGTACACCAGTCTGGTGAATGTAATGGTCACAGGAGATTAGGATTTTAGTCCCTAACCTGTATCAAGGTAGTAAGTACACCAGTCTGGTGATTGTTATGGTCACAGAAAAGCTTGGATTCCGATCTGTATCACCCTGCCTATATCCTCCTAGATTAGTCCTGAGAAGGACTGTTGTGGTCAGCAGCAGTTTGCAGCCCTGCTCCGGATCTACCTATGAGGGCCGCAAATCTGTCCCTAAGCAGCAGCAGACACTCTCCCTACACTCACTGTCTGGATGCCTGTGTGCAGAGCACAGTGCGGCCGGATCTTATAAAGGCTCGGTCACGCTGTGCAGGCTGGCCAGTCACTGCAATGCCACAACTAACAGGGCTGTGGCATTGCAATGGTCTGCCAGCCAATCCCTGCATGTGGGCTGGCTCTCAAAAGAGCGCCAACATGCAGAGATGACGACCACGAGCACAGCACGAGTATCGCGAGATTACTCGGTGCTCGCTGAGTAGCCCGAGCACAGTGATACTCGTGCGAGTACCGAGTAGTGGCGAGCATGCTCGCTCATCACTACTCATAAGCTGTCCACCCTGTGATAACATTGAATGTAAATATGAACTCTACATATCTAGACGATAATAGGGCTATATTTATATGAATGTAGGATGACTGTAAGCCATCGAAACCTGATATTGGCTAGTAAGGTGCTCTCAGAGTAGCCATGTTTCATATCCAGACGAAGATAAAATCATAACTAATAATATGAAAGTATTGTCTTCCGTCTGTGATGCCCATGAACAAGGCTAGGTCAGATTATAGAATTTGGGTGTCTATATCTCCCCTCAGAGGGGTGGGAGTTGTGAGACAGCCCAGAGGTGCGAGATGGGTGGAGACAGGGGCAGCCCATACTGTATAAAAATCATCTGCCCCATCTCCATATTGTATTTCTTCTGAAGAGGCATTATTCCACCAAAGCCAGAGAATACCCCAGGAACAGATTGGCATCACGCCGCCCTTGTGGTACCATCGGCACTAAGGTAACTGATCACATGTGTGTGTAATTCTGTGTATTCCATTTACCCTTTTATTGGCATATCTGACTGTACTATTTATAACATCTTAATAATAACTGTAAATATTAATATCTAGTGTACCATTAGCGTGATTAAATATATAAATTTAATCTTGAGTTGCTCTTTTTATCTTGATCACGATTCCCACGTCCGTGTGCTCATTTAACGCTACCTGGGTTGGTTTCTGACCCAATATAAGCCGGACCACGGACCAGACTTATATTAAACGAGAAGCTGGTGGCAGCATTAGTGCTTGGGGTTATTCGGGGCCTCTGGCAGTGACGGGGTGGAGGAGATTATATGTGCTTCTGGCTGCGGACTAGAAGGCATATACCACACTCACTGAGGGGTGCCTTAATAAACCAGCACAGGCAGGGCAGCTGCGGCCCTTCTTTATCCTCAGGCAGTTCTCTGACTGACCTGGGTTTAACTGGAGGCGCTGTGGAGCTGCCAGGTTCGGTGGTCACGATTTCACCACAGCCACTATTTATGGAAGCTCCTATTATCCTCTAATGTGGACTAGGGGTGTTTAGAATCAATCTCGAGTCCTGACGACATGCTCATGCTCTGGAGGGGGTCCACCTCCTTTTCCGGCATCATGATCTCCATTGCGCATGGCGGCCGCGCATGTGCGATTGGCGATAACGCCGGTCGGGGGGCAGATACCGCTTCCGGTGATGCGCAAGGCGTCATTTCCGGTCACAAGGACGCCGTGCCCGGGCGTGCCATTCAAATATAAGGTGGGCTAACTCATTAGAAACCATTCCCTGATCAAGTGACCATTGTGACACATAAGGCCACGAAACGTACATTGGGGTGGTCATGGGGACTCTTCTCCTTCGGTGCCTGGTGCAATAGTTGACAGGATAGGTCTCAATGGGTAACTGACACTATTCTTGTAACTGTTTATCTTCCTTGGTCTATAATTTGGTTTGATTGTACAAAAAAACCCTGCTGCAGCACTTTATTGAGGATTGTTATCCCTATGTATTACATGCACTTTATATATGGGTAATCAAATCTGCCTTACAGATCTGTAATATGAATGGAATGTAAACAATTTGTACTATGTAAATATAACCCTTCTGGGGCTATTCTTGTGCCTTTGTAATTGGGCATTGTCCTCCACTTTATGCCTTCTTATTGGGAAATAACCCCTATTAATTGCATAATTTGAGTTTATTCTCTTTTTTCTCTTTTGATAAACTTTAAGCTGTGTTGCTCTCTGTGTTAGGACTACATTGGCAGATCCTGCCTCAGTACGTATGGAAAGTGCTATGTATTAAGAAGTGCTTATATGTTTCAAATTTGTCTCCACAGTCATGGGGCTCTTTAGTTCCCATTCACTCCATGGCCTGGGAGAAAACTAGCAGACATTGGATTGAACTGATCCCGCCCTCTAGACTCTGAATGAGTGACATCAACCTACTAGTGCCACCGATATGAAGACTTAACTGACATGGGTCCTGAAACTGAGATCATACAGTATGATCCTATAAGTGTTATTTGAACCCTTGGCAATTTATTTAATGTTCATATAAGATTGAGGGTGATACTGTTGAGATTACATGATGCCCCCACATAAAACTTTATCATGTATGCATTGTTCGGCATGATCATTGTGTTTATTTTTGCCTGCCCCACTCCCTGCCCTCAAGTAAATGGCAGAATTTGTTTGGCGCAATCTGTTTTGTCAAAGGCCAAAGTTGGACAAAACTTTGGACCAGTGTACTGATACTGTGTGGCAATAAAGAGGACACGTTTTTTCACTTGCAAGCTTGTGGTTACAATTTATTCTGATTTGGTGTACCCAACTGGTCCAACGTTTTGTCCGACCTCGGCCTTTCACAAGGTTCTATTTTACAAAAATTGTCAAACATAATAATTTTCAATCAATGTCTTGCTGTTTGATTCGCCTTTCCCATTTAGATCATTAAGAATTTGTGCTAATCAGACGATTTCTCTTGAGCTTCGCTGAAAGATGGGACACTATAAGTAACTGCTACTTCCTTGCTATATTTTAATGCTATATGTTTTTATTCAGTTATGGGCATAGATTTCACTTTTGTTGATATCCCTGACAGGTTCACACTATTGTGGACTTCTTTAAGCCTTTACAAGCACGGACCCATTGAATACAACTCAGCCTCCAACTTTATTGCTCTACCAGTAGGTTTAACCTTTCCTTACACATAACAACTTTGTGAGCACATCTCCTAGGATAAACTTTGGCACAATCTCTCTATTGGGTCCTCCCTGATAGATCCTATTAGGACAACCCCAACTCTTATCTATAACTGGTATTGCTATAATGATATATCTTTGCACTCCTGTTGCTCCACTATATATTTTTTAGAGTACTTCAAATTTCGGTGATTACATTATCCTACATAAATTATACATTATCCTTAAAGGGATACACACCATTTTCCTGTCATGCCTCCTTAGAGAGTCAACTGAGCTTATACTAATTCCTTGCTATGATTTTACATCATTTCTGCTTCTCTTTTTCCTACACTGGCTTGCAGTCCCTTGCAGGGTCACTGTACCTTCGACTCATACAGATCCTCTGAGACCTCATCCCCAGTATTGACATGGTTAAAAATATTTTGATTTTCCATAAATTATACATAGTTCACCAGCAAGTAGAATCAGTCCACCTTCTTCACCACATACAAGGTCTCCTCAAAACGAGCCTGTTTGACCACCTTACTCCACTCTTCCAATCCCATCCTCCACATCCAGGTCACATCACACATGCATGTTCCTCCACTGCCATCACAAACCATTCACTTGATGTATAGTTGCACAAGGACACGGACACTCATACTTTTTACTGTCATTGCTTTGCAAATTGTATTAATACCTGTATCATGTTTGACAATTTTTGTAAAATAGAACCTCTTGAAAGGCCGAAGGTGGCCGAAACGTTGGACCAGTGTACTGATACTGTGTGGAAATAAAGAGGACACGTTTTTTCACTTGCAAGGTTGTGGTTACAATTTATTCTGATTTGGTGTGTGCCCAGATACCCTGATAGAGTCCATACCAGTCACGTCTGGGGCTGGTGTAGCCTGTTACACATATTATCCATCTTTTAAAAAAAAAGTCCTTTTCAGGATCAATCCAGCTGTATACAGGCAGTGTATAAAGGAAGGGTATATAGCAGAGTGTGGTGCGTATAGAACAGGAGGCTCCATTCCAGTCACGTCTGGGACAGGTGTAGCCTGTTACACATATTATCAATCTCTAAAAAAAAAAACAGTCCTTTTCAGGATTAATCCAGCTGTATAAAGGCAGTGTATATTAGCAGGGTATATAGCAGATTGTGGTGCGTATACAGTGCTGTGCAAATTAATTGGGACAAACCAAGTTTTTCTTGCATTAGTTTTGCTATTTCTGATAAGTGTTTTATCAGTTCTTGGTGTAATTTTCCTTTTTCTTCCACATTTCCCTTTTCGTTTTGGAAAACACGATCCAGTTTCATTGTGTGTGCAAACTATTTTTGAAACCGTAGATTTTCCAGTACCTATGGTGGAAGCGATTTCTCTTACAGTCAGACTTGTATGGTCATTAAGAGTAATAATTCTAGACCTCTTCCGTGGAGTAACATCCATTTTTACAGGCATGAATGACGCTGGGAGAAAAAGTACACTAAACCACTCCTCACAGAAACAAGCTCTCAACTGAAGCTGAGGGGGCTGCTAGCTGTTATTTTCTGACTAAAACCAGTGAAATCACATTTTGTTACTCAAGGTTGTACACTCACACCTGTTCAAAGCGGTTTAAAACTGGTTTGAATCACTGACTGGTAACCAACTTACGATTTTACTTAAAAAATGCTTTGTCCCAATTAATTTGCACAGTACTTTTGCACAGGAGGCTCCATTCTAGTCACGTCTGGGGCTTGCCTGTTAGGGCCACTTTACACACACCAACTTATCTGTCCAACTTCTGACCAACTTGCTGGTTGCAGTGAAATCATGGACACATTGCTCCATTTTGTGACTGTGTACAAATGGAGCAATGTGTCCATGATTTCACTGCAACCAGCAAGTTGGTCAGAAGTTGGACAGATAAGTTGGTGTGTGTAAAGTGGCCCTTACACATATTCCATCTCTTAAAAAAACAGCTACTTAAAACTGTGGTATGTCCGTCGCAAGTATCACATATAACTTCACTTTAAATTCAGCCATTTCTACTGAGCACGGCAGATATTGTCCTCCATTTAAAATGCACAAGGCGCGTGGCAAAGGACAAGGAAGTGGACATGATGAAGATGATGCATGCAGAGGCCGAGGCTGTGGGTAAGCTACAATTGTGCCACAACAAACACCCACATCTTCTCACCAGACCTTCCTGTCCCAATTCCTAGGGGACCACAGCACACACTATTAAACCCAGAGCAGTGTCAAAAGTTGTTGGTTGGATAGCAGATAATGCTTCCAGTCAGTTTGTCACCACCACAACCAACTTGTCTTACACATAGTCAAGTCTCAGTAGCCTTGAGTCTGGACTGCATATTCCTCACCCTGATCCTCCTTCCTCCCACCATACCGTGTCTAGACAAAACTGATCCCACACTTGGAGATTCTGAAGAGCTGTTCACTTTTCCATTTATAGATTCTGGCCTCTTGCCCACACCACTTGAAGAAGGAGTAAGAGAAGATTGCATGTAGCGACACCCAAATATTTGAGCAGCCACGGTCATAGTATGGCAATGGTGGGAAAGTGTCACAAGAGGTGGAAGATGATGAGACACATTTGCCAGAAAGTCAGGAGGAGGACCAGGGCACGGAAGTGAAATATGATGTGGTGGAAGATATAGTAACTGACCCAACCTGGCAAGAGGACATACACAGCAAGGACAGCAGTTCACAGGGGGAGGGAGGTCCACCACCCCAACAGGAAGTAAGAAGCAGTGTGGTGGCCGCAGACAGAAGTAGGGCAACCGTTCCCCATAACACTAACACGACGGAAGTTGCCAGTACAACTGTTAGGTCTTCCCGAGTCTGGCTGCCGATAACTCCAAAAAGGCTATTTATACCACCTGCCATGCCAGCATCAGCAGGGATAGCAAAACTACCAGCCTGACCACCACCAGCATGATTAGGCACATGGCAGCAAAGCACCCGACTTTGAGGACTGAACCCCAGGGTCCAGGAGCAGTGTCTGCGGATGAAACCACTGCTTCTTCCACTTTTGTGCATGCAAGCCAATCTCCTGTCCATAGTGCATGCGAAGATGCCTCCTGTCCTGCACCTGTCATTGCACAATCAGAAATACCACCATCAGCAACCACGTCCACGTCCTTGTCCCAGCGCAGCGTTCAGTTGTCCATACTCCAGTCCTTGGAACGCAAGGGCAAATTCGCAGCCAACGCCCTACAGGCCACACTACTGAATTCACACATTTCTTGACTGCTTGCGCTCGAAATGTTTCCTTTTATGCTAGTGGAGACAGACGCATTCCACAACCTGATGGCAGTGGCCGTTGCTCGTTACTCAGTCCCCAGCCACCGCTATTTCTCCCGGTGTGCTGTTTCTGCATTACACAAGCACGTGTCCCAAAGCATTAGCTGTGCCTTTAACAAAGCAGTTACTGGGAAAGTCCACATAACCACAACATCTGGACAAGTGCTTGGGATGTCACTGGTGGCCTGCCCAGACCCGTGGCCCCGTGAAACGGACTTTTAAAAAAAAATGGGGTAATTGGAATGGGAGAAATAATAGTTTATAATGTAGTTCTCCTGACGCCACCTGTAGCTTCTGGTGATTGAGTACCAGCGCCGCTTCAATCCTCCTGATGGTGGTGGTGTAGCGGACTTGAAGGTACAGCTCCCTGTAGGTGGCGCTAACTCCGTGGGGCAGGGATGCTCCGGTGGTGGCAGGGGTGCGGGTAATGGATGTGTAATGAGGTGTACAATTCAGATTGTATTATTGAAATTGACACTGAAATGAACTGTGCACAGTCCGCACTTGTCCACCAGGGGGCATCAGTGGACTGTACAATCACAGAGGGTGGAAAGCCCCCACCATCTCTGTTGTTTACCCAGGAAGTGAAAGGAGAAAAACAGTGCAGATCCAGAGAGCGCAGCCAGGACAGACATAGGGCTCTTTGCAGCCAGATTCTTGGGAAGAAATACCCTGTGAAGATCGTTGCTGCAACCCCCGGTCTGCAGGACCTTGCCTTACCGAGGGTCCCACTCAAATTCAGGACATTGCCTCTGGAATTCAGGACATTGCCATTGGATTACATGTGCAGGGGCTGTGACTGACATAAGGGAGCCATCTGTGCTACTGTGATCTCCCTTCTGCTCATCGGTTTGCCCGAGACTGAAAGAGACTTCTGTGCTGCTGTGGGCTCCCGTCTGCTGCTCGGTGTGCCCTGAGACTGGGAGAGACTAACAAAGAAAGATTCTGTTACCTGTGGAAGGAGACCACAGAAGAAGACTGAGGAGTTTCCCCCTTCAGCGCTGCACCGGGACCCGTCATCGTGAGATCCCCAGGCCTGCTACGTGGGAGCGACACCTTCTTCTGTGATAGACTGGTACGTGATTTTAGGGAAAGTTAGGGAAAGATATCTCCATTGTTGTGTTTTTTTTCTTTGCTAGCTGCGTACCCGGAAGAAGTGAAGATCCAGAGACCCCACCATATACATGTGTGCAGCTAGATCAGTTGACTGTGTTATAGACATGTTTTACAGTAAAGAAATGTTACTACCGGTTAAATCTGAGTATGGGGATTCTGTTGAGAAAGATCATACACACACACCCGCGGCCTTACCACCGGTCGCTACATCTGGCGTAGTCGGCAGGATGTGTGATCAACAGAATCTCCTCCCGGTAGTAACTTATAACCGGACAGCTCCCCCGGCATCTATTGTCAATCAGGTGAGGAAGTTTAACGGACGGAACTATCCTGTAACTGAATGGACCCAACAACTTAAGATAGTGGGGGAGATGTATAACATTGATCCTAAGACCTTAGCAGAAATGGCCATGCTAACATTAGAGGGGGAAGCGTGGATGACAGTCAGGCTGGAGACGGTTAGGGGCCAGCGTACGTTGGATGACTTGGTGCGGGTGCTGGAGAACACCTATGGGCCGACCACATATGCGGGAACATTACGGTATATGTTCTTCCGGCGTACGCAACTCGAGTCGGAGGACATCCCTCAATATGCCAACGCCCTCCAAGTACTGCTTGAACAAGCCTGCAGGAAAAAAGAACAGATAGCTAGTACGGGCGCCCGTGACCTGGTGTTGAGAGATCAATTCGTGACTGGATTAAGAGACCCGTACCTTAACCGCTCACTGCAAGATCTACTCCGGATAAATCCGGCCCTTACGTTCGCTGAGGTTAAGCAAGAAGCGATAGAACGTTCGAGAGGACCTGTCATGGAGGCCCAGACTTATACCGCGGCTTGCAGGTCCATAACTGGTATCAGAACCCCGAACAGTCACACGGAAGAACTGAAGCAGATGGTGGCAGAGTTGCAGAAACAGGTGTTGCAGCTCACCCTGGACCAACAGGCGGACAGGCAAGCGAGACAACAACCCAGCCGGCCGATGGGAAGATGCTTTACATGCGGTGATCCCCGCCATAGAGCAAACCGTTGCCCCCAGAACGTTCAAGTTCATCCACGGGCCGATATACCGGAACCAGCAAGTCATGCCCCACAACAGCGGCCACCTTTAAACTAGACGCCCCTGCCAAAGAGGCTCACTCGGCAGGGGAGGCCAAAGAGAGGGGTGTAGGAAAACAGAGCCAGCCACGGAACTAACTTGCATCAAACAGCCCTACCCTGGAAGTATTATTGGAAGAGACCGCCGTGCAAGGATTAATGGATACTGGGTCCCAGGTATCCACCATCTCCGAGCAGTTTTACGAAGAGTATCTGAAGCCGCGGGTTGCCTATGACCCTGATACTACTATCAAGATCAAAGCAGCCAATAATCTACCCATTCCGGTGACGGGAGTTGCCTGGATGAACACCGAAGTGTGTGGGCAAGATCTCGGGAAGAGAGGGATAATCGTGGTCAGGGAAGGCTGTGGATCAGAAACGCCCATGATTATTGGGATGAACATCTTGAAAGACCTGAATCTTGTGTTGGTTACCAAGAGGGGGCCCAAGTACTGGCAAGAAGTGACCACACATAGGGCCACCCGCCGAGCCTTCCAACAAGTGGTCCGGACCTGCAATCTCCAGCGAATGACAGAAAAACAACTGCCGCTAGCCACGATCACCGTACCCCGCCATACTAGGATAACTTTACCTGCTGAGAAGGAGACCGTTATCTCGCTACCCCTTAGCACCACAAGACAGCTCGAAGGCGTGGAGGTGCTGATTGAGCCGCGCACCCCGAAGGAAGGGAAGCTGAACCCCCTAGTTGCTCGAACACTAGCCGTTGTGAGAAAGGGGAGGATTCCTGTCAGGCTGGGTAACACGGCTAACATGAGCGTCGACCTAGAGGCTGGGACACAACTCGCCCGAGTTTACGCCCTAACCGAAGAGGTGAACCCTATGAACCCCCTCCAGTTTGCACCGTCTACAGAGGGAGATTGGACAGTGACGGTCTCTGCCATGGCCGCTGTCGCGGGTGACATCAACGCGGGGCGAGAACTACGAGAAAAGTGCCAGTTGGACATATCCCAATACTCCAACCAAGAAGTGTCCCAGGTGGAAGAGTTACTTCAAGAGCACCAGGCGTCCTTTGCCCGGCATGACACCGACTTTGGATGCACCCCCAGTATCAAGCACGAAATCCCCACAGGTGATACCGCTCCTATCCGTGAAAGGTACCGCCAAATACCTCCCCAACAATACCAAGAAGTGAAAAACCTCCTGAATTCCATGTTACACGCTGGAGTGGTACGAGAAAGCCAGAGCCCCTGGGCTGCACCAGTGGTGATAGTCAAGAAGAAAGACGGGTCCCTGAGGTTCTGCGTGGACTACCGCCGTTTGAATGCTTGCACCATCCGGGACTCATACCCTTTACCAAGGATTGAAGAATCCCTGACAGCCCTGAAGAAAGCTAAATATTTTTCGTCATTGGACCTGGCCAGCGGCTATTGGCAGGTACCTATGCACGAGAAAGATAGAGAAAAGACTGCTTTCATCCTACCCATGGGCCTGTACGAGTTCGACCGGATGCCCTTTGGCCTGAACAACGCGCCGGGGACCTTCCAGCTACTGATGGAGCGCTGCCTGGGGGACTTCAACTTCGACTTCACCCTCATTTACCTGGACGACATCGTAGTCTATTCGGCCACATTTGAAGAACACCTGCAACAGCTGGGCCGTGTGTTTCGTAGGTTGAGAGAACATGGCCTGAAGTTGAAACCCAGCAAGTGCCGTCTTCTGCAGCCCGAGATCAATTACCTGGGTCACCGGATCTCGGCCGAAGGTGTACAGCCGTCTTCGGAGAAAATAGCCGCCGTGCGGGACTGGCCACAGCCTACGAACGTCAGAGAGGTCCGGGCCTTCCTGGGGTTGGCCGGTTACTACCGCCGGTTTGTGAGAAACTTCACCCGGCTTGCTGCACCCTTGCACGAACTGCTTCGAGGGACCACCAACGGCCCCAGAGGACGACCCATCAGCTGGGGACCCAGCCAGGAAGAATCCTTCCAAGCCCTAAAGGGTGCCTTGACTTCACCTCCCATCCTTGCATATGCAGACTACAATCTCCCTTTCCAACTACATACCGATGCCAGTCTACAGGGTCTAGGGGCAGTACTTTCACAAGTACAAGAAGGCAAGGAACGTGTCATAGCCTATGCCAGTCGATCCCTACACGAGGGCGAGAAGAACCCCACCAATTATAGCTCGTTCCGGCTGGAGCTGTTGGCCCTAACGTGGGCTATGGCGGAGAAATTTGCGGGATACCTCACAGGGACGGAAGTACTGGTCCTGACCGACAACAACCCGTTGGCCCACTTAGAAAATGCAAAGCTCGGAATCATGGAGCAGCGTTGGATGGCTCGACTCTCTAAGTTCAACTACAAGATCAAATATAGGGCTGGGGCTGAGAATCAAAATGCGGACAGCCTGTCTAGAGTGTCATACCCCTTACTTACCAGAGACCGGGATGAAGAACTAGAAGGAGACGAGACGCCCGACTTTGCAAGGCTTGCCCAACAGATGATGGATTACTGCCAGTTCGTTGTGGGCGAAGTTGGAACTCCAGTGGGGGTCACACTGTGTCCCCAAGAGTTGTGCAGGCTCCAGGACCAGAACCCTGAATGGGCCCTACTCAAGCAATGGGTGAAGCAACAGCAGAAGCCCTCCTCCGAAGCACGGTCACGACTGTCTACCGGAACCTTGACCCTGCTCAGCCAGTGGGACCGGCTGGTTCTGAGAGAAGAAGTACTATACCGGAAGGTTCTCTTGTCTCACATGCTGGAGGAATGCACACAAGTTGTAGTACCTGCCCAATTAGCCCGTGAGATGGTGGCCGAAGCCCACAAAAGGAATGGACACTTCGGAGTAGATAAGACGTTTCGGTGGATTCAACAATCTATCTATTGTCCGGGGCTCCGCAAGCTGGTTGAAGACGTCAGCAGAACCTGTCGCACCTGTGAACTGCACAAGTCCACCGAACAGCGTGCACCTGTCCAGACGATTAAAACCTCCAGGCCTCTTGAGCTGTTGATGGTGGACTATCTGCTGATCGGGACGGCGAGCAGTGGCTATCAATACTGCCTAGTCATGGTGGACCACTTCACAAAATTCATCGTCGTTGTTGCTACCAAGGACCAGACGGCCGAATCGGCTGCACAGGCCATCTGTCGACAGTTCATCCACGTCTATGGGTGTCCGGAGAGGTTACACTCCGACCAGGGGGCTTGTTTCGAAGGCAGAGTCATCGAGGAGCTGCATCGGATGTATGGGATCCAGAAGTCGAGGACCACTCCTTACCATCCACAAGGGAACGGTGCATGTGAAAGCTTTAACCGGACCCTACTCCAGCTGATCCGCACCTTGGCCGAAGATAAGAAAGATCGATGGCCCCAATTCCTTCCAGATCTAGTATGGGCCTACAACAACCAGGTCCACTCCGTGACTGGCTACACCCCACACACTCTTCTCTTTGGCCGCCCAGGAAAAGGGGTCCATGACCTGAACCTATTCCGCCCAGAAGAAGATGTCTGCCATAACTACCCCTCCTGGCTAAATGCTCACCGACAGAAGATGGAGACTGTACACCGGCTGGTGAGTCAACAAATCCGGGGCCAGAAACATGCTGACCCACTCCCCGTGCAAGAGAAACCCTTAAAGTTGGGACAGCTAGTCTTGCTCCGTATTAAGAAGCCTCAAGGGAAACTTCGAGCCAAGTGGGAGACTGAAGTCTACCGGGTAATCGAACGCCCTTACCCCAATGGACATGTATACCGAGTGCGGGGTGAAGACAGCCGCAGCACCCGCACTGTGCACCAAAATATGTTGCGCCCCGCCGCTCCCGGCCTGACTCCCCTCCCACAGTAACCGGAGGGGGTGACGCTGCCGACATGACTGACGTCACGGACATTTCTCAACATAGAGATCACGTTGACTCTGAGACCGGTGACCCACCTACACAGACCAGTCCCTCTCCCGGAGTACTGACTGGAGTGGGGCGTAAAGACAGTGACGAGGAGGGGAACAACCGACCCTTGCGACGCACTGACCGCACCACTGCTGGGATCCCGCCCGGACGGTCTTACAGGGACCAGTATGTATGGCCCACTTCTCAACCGACCCCTGTGACAACTACAGTCATCGCCGCCTGGGAACCGACGGTAGTTGACAGGGACTGCCAACCTTTAAGTGGGGGGGTATGTAATGAGGTGTACAATTCAGATTGTATTATTGAAATTGACACTGAAATGAACTGTGCACAGTCCGCACTTGTCCACCAGGGGGCATCAGTGGACTGTACAATCACAGAGGGTGGAAAGCCCCCACCATCTCTGTTGTTTACCCAGGAAGTGAAAGGAGAAAAACAGTGCAGATCCAGAGAGCGCAGCCAGGACAGACATAGGGCTCTTTTGCAGCCAGATTCTTGGGAAGAAATACCCTGTGAAGATCGTTGCTGCAACCCCCGGTCTGCAGGACCTTGCCTTACCGAGGGTCCCACTCAAATTCAGGACATTGCCTCTGGAATTCAGGACATTGCCACTGGATTACATGTGCAGGGGCTGTGACTGACATAAGGGAGCCATCTGTGCTACTGTGATCTCCCTTCTGCTCATCGGTTTGCCCCGAGACTGAAAGAGACTTCTGTGCTGCTGTGGGCTCCCGTCTGCTGCTCGGTGTGCCCTGAGACTGGGAGAGACTAACAAAGAAAGATTCTGTTACCTGTGGAAGGAGACCACAGAAGAAGACTGAGGAGTTTCCCCCTTCAGCGCTGCACCGGGACCCGTCATCGTGAGATCCCCAGGCCTGCTACGTGGGAGCGACACCTTCTTCTGTGATAGACTGGTACGTGATTTTAGGGAAAGTTAGGGAAAGATATCTCCATTGTTGTGTTTTTTTTCTTTGCTAGCTGCGTACCCGGAAGAAGTGAAGATCCAGAGACCCCACCATATACATGTGTGCAGCTAGATCAGTTGACTGTGTTATAGACATGTTTTACAGTAAAGAAATGTTACTACCGGTTAAATCTGAGTATGGGGATTCTGTTGAGAAAGATCATACACACACACCCGCGGCCTTACCACCGGTCGCTACAGATGGATGGATGGAAGGGCAGGATGCAGTGAAGAAACAAATACAGGGAGACTTGAGCACTCTACCCGGGTACTTTACTGGAACGGTGCAGATGGTAATACAGTTCAGAGCAGGTAACAGTCTCTGGATGAAATAGCTGGCTGGGTAGTGACAACGATAAACAACCTGAGAACAGAGATCTATAGCTACAAGATCCAGTATAAAAGTCAAAAGGATCCCCCAAATTGCCAGTGCATAGATTTATTTGAGGCATGATATACTCCTTGGTGAGTTTTTTGAGCCTGGAGCAGCGCGGACCGTGACACACCTGCATTCCCATCTTCTTTCTAGACTTCCTAATAATGGGAACATTATTTTGTGAGGTCCTCCTTCACGTCTCTTCCAAGGGGCATTAGAGTGCCTCCCAAGTTTTGGCAGCCCTGCATAGGGCAACACTATGGGAGACCCACTTGCTAATAATGGGAACATTATTTAATGAGGCCCTCCTCCACGTCTCTTTAAAGCGGTATTGGATTGCCTTCGAATTAAAAAAAAAAAAATTCTTTTATGTAAAAAAAATAATAAAATACACCTACACTGTCTCGCAAGTGAGTATGAGCCTTTAACAGTTTTCCCCAGGAAAATCCATTTTGGTTTCGTTTTTGTACGTTTTATTGTGAATCTGTAAAAGTGGTGTAATACTCAGACAACATTGTTCACAGCAGTGGCTTGGTAGTCACAAATGCTTACAGGGGTCTTCTGCATGCTGTTCCCATGTCATTTGAGCACTTTTCTTATACATTTGTGAAATTTTTAGGGTTTCTGCAGACCGCCGGAGGTGTTGCTGGAAAAATGTTAGAGTTTCCCTTAGGTTAGCAATCCTGCTCTCCAGGGAAGCTAAAAAGGTGAACTGAACTTTCTGTTATATCTTAAATTTTAATGGGACAAAAAGATGATAATTTGAAAGATGAAATTATTATTTTATTATTAATATTATCATTTAATAAATTATTTGATATATTCTATTTACTTATCTATTGTCTATCATCCCACCTGTTCTTTTCGCTTTGGAAGTGACTGTAGACTCACTTAGTTAATCTGAACCTCCAACTCCCGTCTCTAAAACTTCTCCCGAGCTGCACCAATTCTCTGGAATGATCTACCCCAAGAAATTAGGTCTATCCACAACTTACATAGTTTCAGGCGATCCCTAAAAACACATCTTTTTAGGGCGGCCTATCATGATCCCTAGACAAAGTCATCTAGACTTAGCCTATCCGCTCCACCAGTGTCCAATGCATCACAAATAATGATTGGTGGCCTCTTATACTGCTCCTATCTGTTCCCCATCTCCTCAAGTTGACTATACCATCATGGCAAATAAGCACCTGTACTTTGTGTCACCCCCACCTGATTGTTAGACTGTAAGCTCTTATGAGCAGGGCTGTCATTATCTTGCTCCAGTTATTGTATTGCATTATGCTTTGTATTGTATTGCATTGTTTTTTGTATTGTATTGTACTGATAACTATTATGATTGCTTAAACATGAACCTCTGTATTGTGAAATGCTGCAGAATATGTTGGTGCTATATTAAGTTTATTATTATTATTTACTTAGGTTAATTACTTTATTTAATAATGTATTTTTATACTTACTTTATCATGAAAAAAACGAATCTTAACTGAGAGGTATAATTTCATACCCCATTAAATATAGGTCAGAGACATAAAAAAATATTCCTACTGTGTCAATGTTCAGTGATTGAATTCACTTTTTATGCTTACTGTGTTCGTCACTTTGCAGCTGCTCTATAGAGACTTGATTGTGCCACAGTCTGTTATGAGATGTAGTACCTTTTCATGTAACAGTGTGTATTGTTAACGTAACGACAAAAACTGAAATCTGCTGTACTCTCGACTTTGATATTTTATATAACAAGAATCTAGATAGCGGGAATGAGATATGAACATCTTTTCTGTTCATCTAAAACATTTTTCATTACATCTCATAGATGCAAGACCATTTATAAATGTGAGCTCTAAAGGCAAGACCATTTATAAATGTGAGCTCTAAAGGCAAGACCATTTATAAATGTGAGCTCTAAAGGCAAGACCATTTATAAATGTGAGTTTAAGGGCAAAGTGTCAGTGATTACATTTCTTATAGATACATTGCTTCATACAGAAATGCGCAATAAGAAAGTTCACAATGTTGTTTGCTGCTCATGACGATATTGTTAGAATAAATGATGAAGTCTATTTTCAGAGTGTCATAGTTCTGAGAGGGCTGGAGAAAAAGATGTACATAAAAGGCAGTCTTAACAATAATGTAATGAAAAAGCAGGATGCTGTGATGTTCATATAGAACTGTGAGTTCTACAACGCATCAATAAATCACAAGTATATAACCTAAAACATGGATCTCATGGATCCAGCTGGATTAGGGCATCAAACAGAAAAACCTATAAGAGGGCACACTCCTTAATAGTCTAGAAGAAAGGTGCCAAACCAATCCATTGCAAATATTTTATTATATCAAGAAAATAATTACATAACATTATTAGACAAATTACACCCAGTAAATAGAGGGGATACAGGATTAGGAGCATTAAAAACAAAGCACCATGTGAGCCTCCTGACGAAGCCTGACGGAGAAACACATGTTGAGGCTGGGGTGTGCTGTAATTTTGAAATCAACATGTCACAAGGTATGGATGTAGCCAACATTGTGTATGCTTTCATGATGGTTGACTTATCAAATTGATGTATCAAGAGGGTTTTTCTGGCTAATCACCAGTGCAGCTCAGGCCTGCTATTCAGCAGACCTGGTGGGGCGGACAACTTTACTTCTGTATTGTTTTTTTGAAGTCAATGATATATTTTGATGTCTGGTAATTCATTGCCCCCCTGTACTTGTATCATTGTATTCCCAGAGTGATATTGGTTTACACTAGCTGCACTTTAGTCCAACTTGTTTAAAATTCTTAATAAAATCAATTGTTGATCCCTGTACAGTGCACCCCTTACCCCCTACATGGTGCTTTGTTTTTAATGCTCCTAATCCTGTATCCCCTCTATTTACTGGGTGTAATTTGTCTAATAATGTTATGTAATTATTTTCTTGATATAATAAAATATTTGCAATGGCCAATAAATCACAAGTGCTCAAGTTAAAAATACAAGGAAAATTGGCTGTATACTGTTTTTTGACAAATGTTGTATTTTATCACAAATGTCATTTTATTCTAAATCATTATCAGAATAAAACTATATCTGCAAGGAATATGTGGTACAAATAGAAGTAGATGACACATTCACGGATGCGAAAGAAAAAAATATATAATCTGTTTCCTTCCTCCCCCCCCCCCCTTTTCCTGTTCCTCTTGTAATAAAAGACCATTTGGTAAGTTTTGAAATTTAATCTGGAAAGAATATATAGTGTACCTATAAGCTGATGACATTCACAAAGGAGAGAGAAGAGAAAAAAATGTACAAAAAAAAAAAATTACACCCAATATAAAGTACAGGGGAAGTGGTACTGTGCAGTGTACATATAAAGAATAATACAGATACTGAGAATTACACGATTTGTGGTACTGTGCAGTGTACATATAAAGAATAATACAGATATTGAGAATTACACGATTTGTGGTACTGTGCAGTGTATATTTCCAGAATAATACAGATAATGGTAATTACACACAGTATACAGGAAAGGAGACATGGTACTGTGCAGAGTATAGGTACGGAATAATAGAGATACTGGTAATTACACCCAGCATATAGGACCAAGAAGTGTTACTGTGCACTTTGTGTGTCTGTCTGTACACACACAATAGGAACAGATATGGAGAATTACATGCAGAATACACATCTGCACACTAGTGAGTATATTTTCTGAAATGTGGAGACTCTTCTTGGAGTCTCTTTGTTGTGTGTTTTCTGAAATTGTCAGGGCTCTCTGAGCATGATACTTATACCTGTCCCTCATTCCCCTATTCCTGATCAATGTTTAATATTCAAATGATAGATAGGCCATGCCCTGTTTCAGACCCAGTGCCATGCATGAAAGATGTGCCATTATAAAGTTTTTATTCTGGTTCGATTGATGCCACTTTTGTGGTGTCTGGGCCTAATTTTTTTAAATGTGGAGACTCCTTCTTGGGGTCCCTATGTTGTGTGTTTCCTGAGTATAGCAGGGCTCTACTAGCACAATGACTACATCTGTCCCTCATCCCCCATTTCTGTTCAATAGTAAAGCTTGAAATGCTGGGCCATGCCTTGTTCCAGGCATCCATAGTGTACAATGATAAGAATTTTAACTCTGGGGAATAAATGCCACTTTTTCTGGTGTCTGTCCCTAATTTGAGCTGGTTTTGCAGCTTTTGTCTCCTCTTTGAAGGGGTTTTCTATGCCTTTTGTTTTGCCTCCCATTGAATTCAATGGGGTTTGGAAATTTGGCAAACTGTTTACCAAACTATTCATCAAACATCTTCACAATCGGCAAACTGGACCAAACTCAAACTTCAAAATATTCGCTCATCTCTAATCAGGAGAGACCGCCAATACAATGAGTCGCTCATTAATCATGTGTGATCTGATTTAAAAGAGCTATAATATTGATACTGCACTCACGGGATCTCCTAGGCTCTCATGCTTAGAGATGAGCAAACCATTGGAATTTCAGGTTCGGTTTGATTTGACGACAGGGCATTTGTTCACGGAAGAAATAGGTGAACAGTTCACAGAACTTCCAAACCCCATTCAAATCAATGGGAGCCAAAAATCAAGGGCCTAGAAAACTTCAAAGGGGCATAAAACCTGTCAAACACAGCTCAAACCATTTTACAGTAGAGCCCCGCTCTTTTGGCACAGACATTTTCTTCCTACACTTTTACTTAGCAAGGTTCAGCACCGCAGTCACCATGCTTCCAGGCCCGCTAAAAAACCTTAGACATCCTCATGACTTCCCTGAGGTGGTATCAAGTTACACAGTGAGTGGCACGCAGCAGGGAATCCCACTGTGTAACCTGAGATAACCTCATTCCTGTCAGCTCTCGTAACACTAATTTTCTTTTGAGAGCCGTGATATGGTGCAAGACGTAGCGGATATATCTCGCTGGTATCATGAGCAACAGTGACAAGAGGGTGTGCAGCACAGTTCAAACTTGTGGGACAGCCACTGTGTGACCCTTTGAATCTGAAATGCATGATTGTGATGGCACCGCTTGTCACACTCTCATGCGTGCCTGCATGCCTGCTCTCACATCATATGTGTTATACTTTCTGTGAACATAATCACACCACTTTGTTGTAAGGCCCTGAGCCTATGGTACATTGTTTTATGCTTCTTTTTAAGCAGATTTTGAGAATCTGCGTCAAAATCTGCATGTCTATCTTGAAGCCAGCAAAGTCTATAATAGTTCAGGAATATTGTGCCAATGTGTTTTTTTCCTTGTAGATCTGGTGCAGAATTTGTTGCAGAAAAAATAAATCTAAACCACATGTACAAGGAAAAAAAAGCGTTTCTGACCTGTCATAAACTTTTCTTCCTTCAGGATTGACATGTAGATTTTGAATGTGTATCAAAATGATAGCAGCACACTGGTTAAACCAAGACATGCAAACAATGATGTTTCTAGATGTTACTTTGAGAAAAAATGAAAACTAAAATGTTTTTTTTTTAAAAAACTCAGATAATTTTTTTTAATTGTTTTTAGCACATCCATTGGCCAATATATGCCTGCCCTTCAACCACTTCACGGTGACTATCATTCTGAAGGGTCCCTGTGTACACTAAAAGCCTCTCTCGTACCCTAGGGTCTCTGTTGCAATGGACAGTAGTAGGAGATATACCTTTTCAGATGGACTCTACGGTAGGGAGGCAATAACATCTAGAATCATCATTGTTTGCATGTATTGGCTTAACTAGTGTGCTGCTTTCATTTTGATACATATATGATTCAGCTACATAGATTTGCACCGGGGCTGAAGAGCTTAAGGAAGTGCAGTCTGTTTTTTGTTCATTTATTATGTGTGGAACAAGCTGATACCACTGCTGGACTTGCACTCCTGCCACCCTACCATAGGGTCCATCTGAAGAGGTATGTCTGCTGCTACTGCCCATTGCAACAGAGACCCCTAGGGTACGAGAGTGGCTTTTAGGGTACCTTTACACACGGCTACATTTGTAGCTTGTCACCAGGTAACTTACTGGTTGCAGTGAAATCATGGATACATGATTCCATTTGTACACAGCAACAAGATAGAACCATGTATCCATGATTTCACTGCAACCAGTAAGTTACCTGGTGACAAGCTACAAATGTAGCCGTGTGTAAAGGGGCCCTTAGTGTAGACAGGGAACCTTCAGAATTGGCCTATGCATGCGCTAAAAACCATAAAAAAACAAAAAAAAATTTATCTGAGTTTTTTTGAAAAAACTTTTTAGTTTTTATTTTTTCTCAAAGTAACATCTAGAAACATCATTGTTTGCATGTATTGGCTTAACCAGTGTGCTGCTATCAATTTTATACATATATAATTCAGCTACATAGATTTGCACCTGGGCTGAAGAGCTTAAGGAAGTGCTGTCAGGTTTTCTGTTCATTTATCATGTAGATTTTGATGTAGATTCTAAAAATCAACATTAACTTAAGCATCAAACAACACACCGTGGTCACAGGGTCTAAGAGGGTCCAGGGAGAGCATTAGATGTGGTGAAAGTGTTTGAGGATTCCTCTTGCTCCCTGGCTACTTCCACAGAGACTTCTAGGGCAAGGGTGGCCAACTACAGTCCTCAAGGTCTGAAAACAGTGCAAGTTTTCAGGATTTCCTTAGCATTACATAGGTGCTAATTTCATCACCTGCAGAGGTGATGATTTCAGCACCATGTGCAATACTAAGGAAATCATGTATGTGAAGCATAAAATTGCCATATGCTATTTTTATATGAATAGCTATCATATAACTGTAGAAGAGATGACATTGCATTCTGCTGACCCTCTGCAATACAAAAGGTTTGCTCTCCAAATAAAAAATAATATTAATTAAAAAAAAAAATAAATAAAATAAAATATTAATAATTTGTTTTAAAATAAAACTAAAAATGAAATTAAGCTTTCTTAAATGGATATAAGGACATTGTAAGCTTCCTATACTTCACAGCTGCTGTCACATCTGGCACTGTTTCCAAAATTCTCACTCTGCAGGTATTAAAACACCTGCAAACTCCAGGAAGCTTAAAAAAATCATTTAAAGCTCAAAAAACTCTACACCTTGATACAATCTGGTAGACATGATGGTGGGAACACTCCTAACTGGAGATAAGTAGGGATGAGCGAGTCTACCCGTTACTACTCGCTATTCGGCGAATAGTCGGGTACTCGCTGGACTCGTTACTCTGCGAGTCTTTTAGCGATTACTCGCACAGTAACGAGTCCAATGTAAATATAGGGAAATGCAATTCCTCTGCTGGTGGACCCTATAAAGAGGTCTGGTAGCATAGGAAAACCTGCAATACCCTATTTTATTGTATATAAGCCGGTTATAAAAAGGCGTTCGTTGTAAAATGAAACCGGTTTTTGACGGTTTTGCACTGTACGTCACATTCCGCTCCCATAGACAACGTTACACTGAAACGAATTGAGCGTGACCTTCATTTACTGTCATAATCCGGTTATCTCTGTTTTTAATGAATGGTAGCTAAACGGTCAGGCTCTATCCGTTCAGGCTCTAACTGAATATGGGTCTTTGGAGCCGGAATCCTGTACTACACAAGACCGGTCACCGGACACTCGCTGTTATTAGCGAATAGCGAGTAGGTTGAGCGAGTCTTCTACTGTATTCTGTACATGCTGCAAGCAGGACATGTGCATGTGCATGCATAAAAACATGCCAGCGTGTGCATGCAGCAAGCCGAGCTTGCACATGGGCAGGCATGCTGGCTTGCATTTTGCCAAAGATGAGGTGAACCAGCACAATTTCAGATAGTAATACATACAGCAGATTAAGATCATTTGACAATCTGTAATTACCAGAAATTCACGATAACATACAGATTGCTGAACTCAATAGCTCCTGCTGGGGAATCTCTCCAAAGAACAAAATGTTTTCAGGAGGAGGGGTACGAGGGGCTCCCTTGCACAGCAGCAGGGCTTTACCAATCCCGGATTCATTACGATTTTCGATACTATTCTGGTTCAATCCAGTCCCATAGACAGCCGTTGAAGAAAAACGGTTTTAACTGGACAGGTTTAGTTTGACAAACGGATTACACAGGATAGTACCGGGCAGGATTAATCCGGTTAGATTTCACATGGCTGTCTATGGGACCGGATTGAAGAGGAACGGGACAATCCTGTGAAATCCGTTTGGAACTTAGGGTTAACGCATTTTTACTACCGCCCGCAAAACAATGTATTAGGGGATTGCAGGTTGTTCCGCTGCTGCCAGACCTCTTATCTCTTAATGGGGTCCAGGAACAGACGAATTATTCGCTATTACTCGCTTCCCCATTCATTTACATTGGACTTGCTAGACTCGTAACGAGTAGTGAGTCCCAGACTCGGACTCGTTAGAGTCTAGCGATTCCGAGTAATTTAGGACTCGCTCATCCCTAGAGATAAGCGATGTTCGATTCGACATTTTCGCAAATCTCAAATTTGAGCTGTTATGGGCGGTGTTCGAGTCATTTGACGAATGCAAACAATTTGCTTAAAATTCGGCAGTTTGAGGTTATGTTAGATAACGCTTCAATCACCAAAAGCTTAACCATAACCCTAATACTGTTAATGAATGTTAATATCCAGTTTCAGTGTATAGTGTGTGGGGGAGGGGCGGGGTTTAGATCAGTGCTGCTGAAATAATTCCGATCTACATTTTTTTTTCTCCTAACTGCATATACAGTGGAGCGGTGCAGGCTGTCAGCCAATCACACACACACACACACACACACACACAGAAAATTGCATTTTTTGCACACAAGCAGGGGCATGTGTCATTGGCTGTGTATGTTCCATGTCCTTGCCCTATTAAACCCAGCCATCTTCCCCATCGCCACCATTCCTCAGTGCTGCAGTTGTGTGTCGGTCAGGCCCCGCTACTGCTGCTGTGGGCGCTATAAAGTCTTAGTTAGATAGATAGTGAGCAAATCTCAAGTTAGATAGACAAATAGGTTTAGGGAGTAGTTAGGGAGTAGGGACTAGTTAGAACCTCAGCCCTAAGACAAGTAGAGAGTAGGGATTAGTTGTAAATATCAACCCTTTTGAGGGCTACTTCTTAGAAGTAGGGACTAGTTATAATATCAGCCCTTTAGAGGGCTTGGTTAGAGCAGTTCCTATTAGTTTTTGCCTGGCAAGTGTGTGCCAGTGCTGTGCAAGTGTTTTTCACAGCATCTGGATAAATCTATCTCAGGCAATCCTTTAGGGCAGGTAGTGTAGCACTGCTGTGAAGAAAGCTACACCACCTGTCTTTAGTAGCCAATTTTTTACTGCAGCTAGTCCAGGCAATATTTTTGGGCTGGTAGCAGTGTCTGGTAGTCAGCGGTGTAGCCCAGCTGTAAAGTAAGCTACACCGCCTGTCTATCCAGTAGCCAATTTTTTACTGCAGCTAGTCCAGGCAATTTTTGTGGGCTAGTAGCAGTGTCTGGTAGTCAGCAGTGTAGCCCAGCTGTAAAGTAATCTACACTGCCTGTCTATCCATTAGCCAATTTTTTACTGACGCTAGTCCAGGCAATGTTTTATGGCTAGTAGCAGTGTCTGGTAGATAGTGGTGTAGCTCAGTTATGAACCAAGCTACACCACCTGTCTAGTTCAGACTAATTTTTAACTGCACTTGGCCCAGGTAATAGTTTGGGCCTAGTAGTAGTGTCATTTAGACAGTGGTGTGTAGCCCAGTTGTGAAACACACTACACCGCCTGTTTAGTTCAGACTAATTTTTAACTGCACCTAGCCCAGGTAATAGTTTGGGCCTAGTAGCAGTGTCATTTAGACAGTGTTGTGTAGCCCACTTGTGAAACACACTTCACCGCCTGTCTAGTTCAGACTAATTTTTAACTGCACCTAGCCCAGGTAATAGTTTGGGCCTAGCAGCAGTGTCATTAAGACAGTGGTGTGTAGCCCACTTGTGAAACACACTACACAGCTTGTCTAGTTCAGACTAATTTTTAACTGCACCTAGCCCAGGTAATAGTTTGGGCCTAGTACTACTGTTTGGCCACTTACCTCTGCTCGATTTCCATCCTAAGATTTCCATCCTAATTTTTTTTCCTAACAACTGCAGAGTTGCCAATTTGGTCACATACAAAATAAGTGGCAAAAGGCCTGCTGCTGGTGGAAAGGAAAATCAGCGTGGTGGAAAGGGCAAAAAGGTTTGTGTCCGTGGGGTAGGTGGTAAAGCAACAGTAATATCTGCTGAACAATGACCATCTTCCAGCCACAGTAAGATGTCTACTTATTTCCGTAGACAATCTGATATGATCCCAGTCTTACGGACACGACCATTGATACCTATTGTAGATGAGGCACAAAAACAGCAGGTGCTTGAATGGATTTCAAGTGCTCCATTAAGTGGCCTCTCCTCCACCTCAACTTCAACATCCCAAACCCTCCTGTCCTCTGAGGTGTCACCCCAATCGCACTTGCTTCCTCACAGCTCCCAAGATTCCAGCCACCCTTCTGAGTATGGGATAACAGAGATGGTTGAGATGGTTGAGTCTGCAGAGCTGTTCAGTCACGATATAACCTGGGAATCAGAGGTCTTCTCCAAAGCTGCATCGAGTCCAGATGAGGAATTGATCTGAACTGATGCCCAGAAGCTTTGTCGGATCCAGGCCCAGATGAAGACAATTCTGAGCATAATGTAGACCCTCATTCCCAAACTGTAACTCCTCTTGGTGGAGACAATGAGGAAGATGCTAATGAGACTCAGATACCTGTTTGGACCGACAATTTAACTTTTTGGTCAGGGCAGGAATGGGTTGTCTCTGAGGACAAGGGGGGTGATAATACACAGGGTGATGATGAGGTTCGAGATCCCACTTACTGTCAATCCACAGTCAGCCAGTCAATTAGGTCAGCAGAGGAGGTGGAAGAGGATGCTAGAGACGATGAGGTTAGGTTTCGCCTTCCTGGACAGAGACGAAGTACTGGAAGCACGTCAACAACAGCATCCGCAGCCACAACTCTGCCTCTGAGCAGAAGTCGTGGTGGCTCTTCCGGTCGCATGGGCTCTAAGCCTTGCCTAGCCTGGGCCTTTTTTGACATCGTCAAGGATCACCCAACTCATGTGATCTGTAAGCTTTGTCACCAATCTCTGAATAGAGGCCAAAAAGTCAATAGTTTGAGTACTTCATGCATGAACAGTCACATGGATATGAAGTACAAGTCGCAGTGGGAAGCTCAATGTGCTACAATGCGTGCTAGCAAGGCGGGCCAACTACCATCTGCCCCATCAAGTGCATCCGCGTGCTCTTCATCCTCTGTGACTGTGGGGACAGCTGTCACTCATGCTTTTGGATGCAGACCTTGCACCTCTTTACCTGCAACAGGCAGTGTGATTGTCAGGTCATCACTTGTTTTTGAAGTGGAAAATGTTGCTGGTATTGAGCTCTCTCAGACATGGAGAGCACCACCTTTGGATGAAGGCAACAATATAGCTGCGCCTGCACCTCCCTCACAGACCAGCAGTTTGCTGGGGACACCCTACTCAACCCCGTCTCACACATCAGCCAGTCCTCCGTCCCACAGATGAGGGCAAGTAAAAGACCATTTCCTGCTAGCCATGACAAAGCTAAGCAGTTGAATTTCACCATCTGCAAGCTGTTGGCTACTGAAATGCTACCTTTCCGCCTGGTGGACACAGAGGATTTTAGAGACCTTATGTCCATTGCAGTGCCCCAGTATCAGAGGCCAAGTCGCCACTACTTCTCCATGAAGGGCGTGCCTGCGCTACACCAGCATGTCGCAGACAACATCACCACTTCCTTGAGAAACTCTGTGTTTGACAGGGTGCATTTCACCACAGACACTTGGACCAGTAGGCATGGACAGGGGCGTTACATGTCGCTGACTGGGCACTGGGTAACTATGGTGAGAGCTGGAGAAGGGTCTGCTGTCCAAGTCTTGCCATCCTCACGAGTTGTGTTTCAATACTCGGTAAGTAGCAGTTTCTCCACTGCTTCTGCCTCCTCAACCTTGTCTTGGTCCTCCACCTTTGCCCAAAGCCTGTCTGGTAATGCCACCTGTGTTGTAACTGTTCACAAGGAATCCAGCACACCTCCTCACTATGCTGGCAGCAGGGCTCAACGCCATCAGGCGGTGTTTACCTTGAAATGTCTGTGAAATGTGAGTCACACAGCAGAGGAGTTGTGGTCAGCTCTAGAGACCGAGATTCAGCAATGGTTGTTTCTACTCAACCTGCAGCCAGGGAAGGCCGTGTGTGACAATGCTGCAAACCTGGGTGAGGCCCTTCGCCGGGGCAATATGACACGTGTGTCTTGTATGGCTTATGTGTTGAACCTGGTTGTCCAGCAATTTTTAACACACTATTCCGACCTAAATGGACTTCGACAGAGGGCATGGTCGCTGTGTGCTCACTTCCGGCATTCGCATCCCGCAGCTCAACGACTTGCATCGCTCCAGAAGTCTTTCGGCCTGCCGGTTCACCATCTGAAATGCGATGTGCCGACACACTGGAGTTGCACTCTGCACAAGTTGCAGCGACTGTGGCAGCACCGCCGAACCCTGGTGCAATACGTTATGATGTATAGCCTGGGCCAATGAGATTCAGAGGTGGGGCAGATCATGCTGCTGGAGTGGTCTCAAATCTAGGACCTATACATCCTTCTGCACTGTTTCGAAATGGCAGCGAAGATGTTTAGTGCTGATGATGCCATTATCAGCATGACTATTCTGGTCATCTACATGCTGAAGCACACTCTAAACAGTATTCAGAGTCAGGTGGTGGGACAAGAGGAGGTGGAGGAAGTACAGGAGGAGTCCTATGTGGAAGGGATAACAAGAACACCATGGTCCTCATGGTCAGCAGCACCAAGACGGCAGGCATAGGAGGGTGGGGGGGACGGATTAACAAGGGCACATGGTAGCAGCCAAAACTGTTGAGTAAGGCCAGAAGACACAAGAAGTCTGACACATGCCTGGAGAGGATGGTACAGGAGTATCTCCAAGTGAACATCGATGCTATGACTGTGGAACTGGACCCTTGCTCATTTTGGGCTTCCAATCTGGAAAAATGGCCTGAGCTCGCCACTCATGTCTTGGAGATCCTGTCGTGCCCCACAGCTAGCGTTCTCTCTGAACGTGTCTTCAGCGCTGCTTGTGGTGTGTTGACAGATAAGCGCACGCGTCTGTCCAGGGAGAATGTGGACAGATTAACGTTCATCAAGATGAACAAGTCATGGATTCGCAAGGACTTTTCTACCCCTGTGTCATCCTGGAGAGAGTAAAGGCTTGTGGATTTTTTAATGTGCTGCATGACAGTCACCAACAATTTTAAGCTTGCAACTGTGGGGCAATTGATGACACTTAAGTGGTGTCTGTGCCCCAATTTTTGGAAAAAAAATGGAGACTCTTATTGGAGTCCCCTTGCTGTGCTTTACATGATTTTAGAAGGGCATGACATGCCTGTATCTGTGTCTCCTCCTCCTTTTACTCGTCCAGCTGTTTTCTTTTTGCATTTTTATATGTACTTGTCACTTTTCCATGTGTTTGTTGTCACCTTGTTTGTGTATGTGTTTTCTTTTTGTTTGTATGTGTTTGTGTTTGCCTGCCATTGTTTTCAATGGTATTTGACGGTGTTCGATGAACATTCGACGAACACCTGCCCAATTTGACGAATGGAATTTAAACACTAGGGTGGTGGCTCATCTCTACTCCTAACCATGAGGTTATGTGTTGCTCCTGACCAATGGGTCTTCCATGGAGCAATCTGGCCCAAAAAAATCGGGCAGGTTTTCGTGCCATTTTAAAGTATAAGCTTTTTTTACTGAACAAAGCTATGTTTACTAATTTTTTGGGAAACTGCTCAGGTCTCTGATCCCAAACAGAATCTGCAATGTTCGTGCCGAATTTGAAATTAGCAAACATGTTTGGGGAAAGTTCGCTCATCTCTACTCATGAACACAGGGGGTAAAAAGAACAAGATGTAGCTGCAACAAAAGTATCACAAGGGGAGGAGGAATCTATTCACATAGATGTCCTACAGATAATCTACCCATAGTATCAAAATATTACTATAGAGGGGAGGGAGGGGGCAGGGGCGTATCTAGAACTGGCAGGGCCCAATAGCAAACTTTTGAACGGGGCCCCCTCCAAGACACGCCCCCAATGACACGCCCCTCCAAGACACGCCCCCCCAAATGACACGCCCCTTCAAGACACACCCCCTTACAGGCCCCAGCAGTATATACAGCAGCCCCAGTGGTATACCGCAGCCTCTCCAGTGGTATATACAGGCCCCAGCAGTATTACAGCAGCCTCCGCAGTGGTGGTATATACAGGCCCCAGTGGTGGTATACAGGGCCCCTGGTGGTGGTATATACAGGGCCCCTGGTGGTGGTATATACAGGCCCCTGGTGGTGGTATATACAGGCCCCTGGTGGTGGTATATACAGAGCCCCTGGTGGTAGTATACAGAGCCCCTGGTGGTGGTATATACAGGCGCTCCGTCTTCATCCACCTTCTTCCTGGTTGTGACCGCCGGGCGCAGGAAATGACGTCACAACCAGGAAGAAGCTGGATGAAGACGGAGCGCGGTGCAGAGCGGCGGCAGCCGGCAGAGATAAGTAAGTATGATGTATTCCTTTACAGGTGACGTGTGCAGCAGAGGAGGAGTGGGGGGCCTGTATATACCCACCAGGGGCCTGTAGCTGACCGGATAGCAGCGTAGCGGCGCTTGGTCCGGGCCCCCCACAAGGCCGG
>JARQOC010000002.1:562095898-562139188 GCA_033576535.1 Allobates femoralis | reverse complement strand
CCACGAATAGCGGGCCCAACATCATTCCGGGTGTCTGCCTCCTCATATATGTCCAGTGCCCAATCTGCTTCTGCCACTTCCTTGTCCACTGCTGAGCCTCAAGCACCATCACGTCCGAGTTGGGAGCTTTGCAGTACTGCTTCTGCAAGGCGACAACAGGCTATTCTGAAGCTTATCTGCCTAGGTGACACACGTCACACTGCAACAGAGTTGTGGAAAGGTCTCAAGCAACAGACCGATGAGTGGCTGGCCCCACTGGAACTACAACCAGGTCTAGTTGTGAGCGATAATGGTGCAAACCTTGTGGCGGCAATAAAGCACGGTAAACTTGTACATGTGCCTTGCATGGCTCATGTCCTGAACCTGGTAGTTCAGAAATTCCTCAAAATATACCCAGAGTTATCTGAGCTACTGGATAAGGTGAGGCGAATTTGCGCCCACTTTAGACATTCGTCCACAGCAGCTGCAAGTCTTTCTGCCCTTCAAATCCAATTTAACTTGCCGAAACACAGGCTAATTTGCGACATGCCTACGCGATGGAACTCCACCTTCCATATGCTGGCAAGGTTTAATGAGCAGCAGAAGGCAATAGCGGAATTTCAGCTGCAACATGCCCGTCAACCTGGAAGTCATACCACACACATCACTACTTTCGAGTGGGTCTGGATCGCTGACCTTTGCGAGTTGCTGGATAACTTCGAATACTGTACCAAACTCGTCAGTGGGGATCAGTCGATTATAAGTCTCACCATCCCCATGCTCTGCCTGCTCCAAGAATCCCTATTGAATCTCAAAACAGATGCTTTGAGAGCACAGCGGATGGCTATGGAGCCAGAATTGAACATCGCTGATCCTAGCCACCCTAGCCAATATCAGCAGGCTACATTGGTTCAGGAAGATGTTGATGAGGGTGATGATGAAGAAGATTTATTTTTCTCTGGTACTGATGTGAACCCTGATGGGACTCCCAACCCTACGTTTATGTCGGTACAGCATGGGTGGGCTGAAGAGGAGGAGGCGGACACCGATTTAGAGGCCACGACGCGTAGTGATCTTCATTCTGTTGTAACCGAGGAGATGAGTCTTTGCAGCTTAGCACACATGGCTGAAGTAATGTGTCAATGTGTCTCCAAAGATCCACGCGTCATACACATCTATGACAGAGACCTCTACTGGTTGTCAACGTTTTTGGACCCACGGTACAAAGACAAATTTCAGTCGCTGCTGTCGCACTCATCCAGGGGCTTAACGATGGATCATGTAAAGAGGGTTCTTCTTGATATTTTGCTGGCAATATCACCGTCTGAATCCGCTATACATCGAAGAACCAGCTCTTTCCAACAGCAGCCTTTGGTTGGGACACAAACGCCATCAATGACAAGAAGAGGTGGGGGTAAGATGTCCGCCAACTGGGCGATGTTCAACAGACCTTCCAATCCAGAACGTAATTTGCCTACGGTGACCTTGAGTAGGAGACAACAATTGTCCAACATGGTGCAGCAGTATCTCAGTGACAGTACCAGCTTCCTAACCGACCCTTCTGTACCCTTTAATTACTGGGTTTCCAAGCTGCACACTTGGACTGAGCTGTATTGTATGCCTTGGAGGTGCTGGCATGCCCAGCTGCTAGTGTGACATCAGAGCGTGTTTTCAGTGCCGCTGGGGGTATAGTCACTGATAGAAGGTCCCGCCTCACCACAGAAAATGCCGACAGGCTCACTCTAATTAAATTCAACAAGGATTGGATATCATCACAGTTCCTAAGCCCTCCTGACGACAGTACACAATCCTAGATTAACCTAATCATAATTTATATGATTGGGATATTGCGCTGTTAACAATATGCCCATTTTGGACAGGAATTAATGACAAGTCCCGTAGCTCTGTTGATTTCATTCGGCACCCAGTCCAAGCAATAATATGCTATGGGCCAAGCGCCCTGCTTTATGTAAAAAAATACGTTATTAAGCCCTTTGGGCTAATTTTTTGAGGCACCAAGCCTACGACTGCATAGTTGGCCTTGCTTCTTCTATGCTCCTAGTCCAAGCAATCATATGCAATGGGCCAAGCGCCCTGCTTTATTTAAAAATATACTTTATTAAGCCCTTTGGGCTAATTTTTTGAGCCACCCAGGCTAACAAGCTTATCATGGTTTGGGAGACACCCTGGCTAACAAGCTTTTTATGGCCCTTAGGCCTACATTTATACCAAAAATGGGAAACAGCCCCTTGGGCTAATTTTTTGAGCCACCCAGGCTAACAAGCTTATCATGGTTTGGGAGACACCCTGGCTAACAAGCTTTGTATGGCCCTTAGACGTACATTTATACCAAAAATGGGAAACAGCCCCTTGGGCTAATTTTTTTGAGCCACACAGGCTAACAAGCTTATCATGGTTTGGGAGACACCCTGGCTAACAAGCTTTTTATGGCCCTTAGGCCTACATTTATACCAAAAATGGGAAACAGCCCCTTGGGCTAATTTTTTGAGCCACCCAGGCTAACAAGCTTATCATGGTTTGGGAGACACCCTGGCTAACAAGCTTTGTATGGCCCTTAGACCTACATTTATACCAAAAATGGGAAACAGCCCCTTGGGCTAATTTTTTGAGCCACACAGGCTAACATGCTTATCATGGTTTGGGAGACACCCTGGCTAACAAGCTTTTTATGGCCCTTAGGCCTACATTTATACCAAAAATGGGAAACAGCCCCTTGGGCTAATTTTTCCAGGCACCAATCCTATGCCTGCATCGTGGGCGTTGCTTGGACTATCATCCTGCTGGAGCCTGTTGAAGGGTCCCACTGTACGCTCCATACAAAACGCGTAGACGCGATGTGTAGCATGTAGACGTCCCAGCCTCTCACATGTGTGTTCATAGTCTTGTTGCCATAGCGAGGCATAAAGTAACCCCCCAAACACAGGCACTGTTTGTCAGCAACAGTTGTATGTGGAGTCATGATTTGACACTTAGTAACCAAGGTGACTTCATGCGCCATGCGGGCCGTAAAGTACTTGCTAATGATGCTCTCTCCCCTGTCCACCACGCCAACTGTCTCGGGGTAATCCTTGACTCCTCCCTCTCCTTCAAGCCCCACCTGTAGTCCCTAACCAAGTCCCTGTGACTCCAACTCAAAAATATTTAACCAATTCGGTCGTTCCTCAATCCTGACACTGCTGAAACACTCATAAATGCCCTCATCATCTCCCGCCTTGACTACTGCAACCTCCTTCGCATAGGTCTCCCTGCCAACTCTCTTGCAACTCTCCAATCTATACTAAACTCTGCTGCCCGGCTAATCCATCTGTCCTCACGCTACTCCCCTGCCTACCCCCTCTGCCAAGCCGTTCACTGGCCCCTCCGGCCCACAGAGAGCTCACTTTAAAACACTGACCATGACATTCAAAGCCTTACACAACCTATCCCCACCATACATCTCCGACATGATCTCCCGATACCATCCCTCACGCAACCTGCGTTCATCCCAAGAACTTGTCCTACAGTCCACCCTCATCTCCTCTTCCCACAACCGCATACAGGATTTCTCCCGGTCATCCGCCATGCTATGGAACTCCCTGCCCCACCTCATCAGTCAGTCGCCTACCCTCTGAACCTTAAAGATACTTATAAAGACTCACCTATTCCGACAGGCCTACAACCTGCCATGAGACCCCGCTACACGCCCCACGACCGACACCTTCCCCACCCTATTGTATCCCCACCCACCCCTCGTAGAATGTGAGCCCACGTGTACAGGGTCCTCTACTATTGTACCTGTATGACCTTATTGTCTATGTTTATTGTACTTGTCCTTCTCTACCTTTTCCTCATGTAAAGCGCCATGGAACCTATGGCCGCTATATAAATAAATAATTATAATAATTATGATGACTTGAAGCCCAACCAAAAAAAAAAATCCACATTCATTCCTTGAAAAAAAGACAGACACAAAGCTGGTTTTTAAAACTGTGTTTAAAAAAAAAAATGGCAGCACTGTTTGGACATTCCAACAAATACTACCTTTAATTAAGGTAACTACATCAAAAACAATAAATGGAGCCCTACAGGTCCTGGTAGGTGGGCTGTCCGTCCTGCAAAAGGTCAAGGGCCCACGGATGGCCTGGCCGAACCCTTCAGGGTGGATCATCTGAACAGGTGTAGGGAACGGTGGTAGGTCCCTGTTCGCTGGCCACTGGCAGTGAGGCAAAGCCCTGTGGGGTGGGACTTGGCTGTCCCGTGTTGTGGGCCTGCCCAGCCTGGTAGAGTTTATTTTCCACCCATCCAAATATTGGAACACATCACCGGGGTCGTTTCCTGGCTGACAGGCTTCCAGCACTATCTGTAATGCTGACCTTGCCCGCAGTAGCCTGTCAAATGGAATATTATCCATGAATGGTATAATACTGCGGGCAAAGTCAGCATTACTCTGTTGCACACTTAATTGTGCAGACCCCGGGATGGGACCATAAGCTGGGCCTGCCGCTGGTGGTGCTGGCCCTGCCGCTGGTGGTGGCGGTGGTGGTGCTGGCCCTGCCGCTGGTGGTGGCGGTGGTGGTGCTGGCCCTGCCGCTGGTGGGGGCGGGTGGTGGTGCGGACCCTGCCGCTGGTGGCGGTGGTGGTGGTGGTGGCGGGGACGGCGGTGGTGGTGTTGATGGGCCTGCCGCTGGTGGCGGCGGTGGTGGTGCTGGCCCGGCCGCTGGTGGCGGCGGTGGTGGTGCTGGCCCTGGCGATGCTGGTGGTGGTGGTGGTGGCGGCGGCGACGGCGGTGGTGGTGGTGGCGCCGGCCGTGGTGGTGGTGGTGGGTGTTCTCCACGCCGCCTTCTGTTTGGCGGTGGAGGGTTCACAGCACGCCGCCCTCTGTAGTAAGCTTCTCTGTGGATAAAGTAAAAAAAAATTTGGTGAATGCATTGCATTTGGAAACAAAAACATAGGTCAAACATTAAGTTGCACGCTTTTTAGACTCTGTGTATCTGTGTATTATTAATCAGATATTTGTTATTATTATGAAAGAATAACCAACTGTACATAACATAAAGGAATACGTGACTTTCTTTGCTAATTCCATACTAATACATAATTTTTCACCCCCTGATTAACACCCACCCCCCCCATCCCATCTAATCTAGACGATCAATAACACCAATGGTTCACATGAAAAAAAAAAGTCCCCTGACTTCACTTTTTACTTGACATACTTAATTCACAAAACTTTTAGCTTATATCATCTATATAAAGCAGGGAAGGGGTTGAAAGGTATACAAATATATATATATATAATCTATTTATATAATCGGGAGTTTGAAATTCCGGCACTGTAGCCTAATCCCAAACTCCTTAGCGTCACTGCGAGCGGAGACGCGTATGCGCCTTCGCGAGCCGCAGACGCTTAACTCACACAGCCGCTATAGCGTTTTCTCGAGCGGCCTCGCGCCCTCCGCTCACAGCAAGACCTGCGCCCCTCACAGCGCCCAATCCGCCCCGGCATGCTGGCATTTGTACTTCCCCCGTCTGTGCACCCACAGGTCTTAGCAGATCACTGATGCTGACAGCGGGGGGGGACAACACAGACAATCAAATCAGGAGGAGGTCAGTGTCAGGAGGAGATGACAGACGCCCGCCGGGGCCTGTGACACTGCAGAGGTCACAGCGGGGCTGTGTGTGCGGACAACGGGGAGGCCGGGGGCTACGGACGTACCGGACACGTCCTCTGCTCCTGGAGATGTGCCGCGGTTCCGCGCTCGCAGCGTATCTGACGCTGGAGCAGCGCTCACCACGCCCACACCACGCCCTCTGCCAAACAACCCATACCTCTCACTAACCTCCTGCAGCTAACCACACCCCATGTTTACCTTTGCCATGATGTCATTTAGCTGCGGCCGCTATCTTTAATAAGGTCAGAAATTATGGCAGTAATCGGATCTCTGCTCCCTCTAGCACGCCCCAACACTGTAGCACCATCTATTAACCCTATTCTCATCACCTATGTACTCTGCTACCCACAGAGCCGTCTTTATACTCTGCTACCTCAGACCCGCCTGTATACTCTGCTACCTCAGACCCGCCTGTATACTCTGCTACCCACAGACCCGCCTGTATACTCTGCTACCCACAGACCCGCCTGTATACTCTGCTACCTCAGACCCGCCTGTATACTCTGCTACCCACAGACCCGCCTGTATACTCTGCTACCTCAGACCCGCCTGTATACTCTGCTACCCACATACCCGCCTGTATACTCTGCTACCTCAGACCCGCCTGTATACTCTGCTACCTCAGACCCGCCTGTATACTCTGCTACCTCAGACCCGCCTGTATACTCTGCTACCCACAGACCCGCCTGTATACTCTGCTACTCACAGAGACGCCTGTATACTCTGCTACCTCAGACCCGCCTGTATACTCTGCTACCCACAGACCCGCCTGTATACTCTGCTACCCACATACCCGCCTGTATACTCTGCTACCTCAGACCCGCCTGTATACTCTGCTACCCACAGACCCGCCTGTATACTCTGCTACCTCAGACCCGCCTGTATACTCTGCTACCCAATACCCGCCTGTATACTCTGCTACCTCAGACCCGCCTGTATACTCTGCTACCTCAGACCCGCCTGTATACTCTGCTACCTCAGACCCGCCTGTATACTCTGCTACCTCAGACCTGCCTGTATACTCTGCTACCCACAGACCCGCCTGTATACTCTGCTACCCACAGAGACGCCTGTATACTCTGCTACCTCAGACCCGCCTGTATACTCTGCTACCCACAGACCCGCCTGTATACTCTGCTACCTCAGACCCGCCTGTATACTCTGCTACCTCAGACCCGCCTGTATACTCTGCTACCTCAGACCCGCCTGTATACTCTGCTACCCACAGACCCGCCTGTATACTCTGCTACCCACAGAGACGCCTGTATACTCTGCTACCTCAGACCCGCCTGTATACTCTGCTACCTCAGACCCGCCTGTATACTCTGCTACCTCAGACCCGCCTGTATACTCTGCTACCCACAGACCCGCCTGTATACTCTGCTACCCACAGACCCGCCTGTATACTCTGCTACCCACAGACCCGCCTGTATACTCTGCTACCCACAGAGCCGTCTTTATACTCTGCTACCTCAGACCCACCTGTATACTCTGCTACCCACAGAGACGCCTGTATACTCTGCTACCTCAGACCCGCCTGTATACTCTGCTACCCACAGAGACGCCTGTATACTCTGCTACCTCAGACCCGCCTGTATACTCTGCTACCCACAGACCCGCCTGTATACTCTGCTACCCACAGAGCCACGTGTATACTCTGCTACCCACAGACCCGAAATGGAACCTAATGTATATATTAATAAATAATACTAAATGTACACAACAGTGCTGCAGACACATACCTTGGCATACGGGCCACCGGGTGAAGGAAGGACAGCCGGTCATAAAAGTGGTAGTGGTTGAGCAATGGAGCGGCTCCCGGTTGTCTCTCTGAGTACTGCCGGTACTGCTTCTTATGCTGGTCCCGGCAGCTCCTCCACCGTTTTTTAAGATGGTCAACTGTGAAATGATTTGAAACCGGCTTTAGAGATGTGTAATATTTGAAACAACAAAAGTATGTGTACAAATCAACAATAACATTTTATTCATTTTGTGTGTGTAATGTGTATACAAGGCACAGTGACACGACAGTGTGGAACATCATCAACAGCATTACGGACATTGAGCTCACGTGGCCACAATCACAAATGAGGCAGGACACATGTCAACGCATAGAGAATGTAATAGTGCGGGCACCAGACTCTGGTCATTAGTGGTATTTATATACACCCAACCCCTTGGCCGAAAGAGCCAGGAGGATCAGACATTAAACTCATTGTACTGTTGTGACCCCATCCAAATATAGGCAACTATGCGGTGGAGCATGATAACACATTCAGGGTCCTGTATACCCTGCTATGGGGGCCCTGTATTCCCACTGCTGGGGGCCCTGTAAACCCACTGGGCCACTGTCTACCCACTGCTGGGGGCCCTGTATACCCACTGCTGGGGGGGCCTGTACACACACTGAGGGCCCTGTATACAGGGACTGACTGGCACCCTACAGTTTGGGTCGCAACCCTCCCTCACTGGCCCGACACAGGTGAGGACGGGGTGTGGGGGGGGGGTGATGACTGGCGGCCGCCTCACAGTCACCGCTATGGCTCGCTCCCAGCCGCAGCCTCGCGCTCCTACAAGCCGCTCGCTAACAGTCGCAGCCGCACGCCACTCACAGACGCTCACTCCCGGACGCAGCCGCGTGCTGATGACGTCATCGCGCGGCCAGGAGCTTCCGTTTCCGCCTGCTGCTTCAGGGACATGCGGATTATTCATGCTCCTGCAGCCGCATGACCCGTGGCACCTGGGCCAGTCCGCCCCTGCCTGTATACCACAATATGGGGGCATGTATACCCAGCTGGGGGCCTGTATACTCTGCAGGGGGAGGTGTATACTCTGCTGGGGGGCTGTCTACCAGTGATAGCCGCTGTATACCAGGATGGCGGTGAATATGTTTTCATAGTTTTTCGGGGCAAAAATAGGGGGGTCGGCTTATACACGGGTCGGCTTATACACGAGTATATATACAGTAAATGCAATATATAACGTGTAAACTCATTTAACTTACTTAGATTGCTCTGTTCCTCATGGTCACTCCGATGGAACGCAGGGAACATCTCTTGGGCGATCTCTCTCCAGGCTGTATTAATTTGGGTCGTATCCCCATAGTCAGGATCTGTAGGGAGCCATAGAAATGGACGAGCCTCCACAAGTGCAATAAGACGCAGTGTGTTCACCGTGCCACGTCCTGCTGCCATGATTGCACTGATGAATGGATCGCTCTGTGTGTGCGCCTGTCAGCGCGACTCGCTTCCTGTTTCCTTAAAGCATGGTGTGTGCTGGAGAATCCCTTCCCTCGCATCATCGGCTACAAGCCTCAAAATAAGAGAAAAACCAGCGAGTTTGGACTCGCACACTTTCAGAGACACATCAGCGAGTTGTAAATGTCATTATTCGCTATTACTCGGGTCCCTATTCATTAACATTGGACTCGCTGGACTCGCAACGAGTCCCGAGTCCTTGACTCGGACTCGTTGGGGTCTTGCGATTCCGAGTCTTTTCGGACTCGCCCATCTCTATACAGTGCTGCTATGAATGACACGGACTCCAAAAATAGTGGTAAATTAACTCTTTTTAATGGTTTCAAAAAGATAACAAATTCAAACTTTGCAAAAGCGATATGGGCCCCAACAGCCCGATCACAGTGCACAATTTATGCAGCCTGAGGGAACTCACGTACCTGTTTTGCAGAGAGGGAGCACAATTATCTCAGACTAAACCAACCCCACCCTTACTCCATACAGAGCCTACCCAGGCTCTTACTGCAGCCGCTGCACGTGTTCCCCTCAGGATATAATCTTACACCCCCCTCCCACGCTATGTACAAAATATTTCGGGATCCCTGATTCCCTTATATAAATCTTTCCCACAACCTATTTACAGCAAATGCAGTTTTGCCTCCTGCATGGGGTGAAAACTCTTTAAAGCCCCTTTCATATCAGCGGTAATCGCTGATTGCGGTAGTTGCAGTGAAAAAAACGCAACTGCTGCGGTACAGTTGCGGTTTCGGCACTTGTGGCAGATGCGGCCGCAAACAAAACGCGGTCAGCCGTGGTTTTCTCGCGGCCACATCTGCCGCAAGTGCCGAAACCGCACTTGCCGCACCTGCCGCACACTTAACGCAAGCCCCATAGACATTGCATGGGGCTTGCCGCAAGTGAACCGCAAGTGCGGCCGTTATGCGGTAATCGCGGCAGTTGCGGTTTTTTCACTGTGATCAGCTGATGTGAAAGGGGCCTAACTTGGTAATGTACAGTTTACAGGGTGTATGTCATTTCCCACCCTAACAATCAGCCACTGATGTATATAAGATCTTCCTCACACTGGGTACAACCCAGTATAACAGGGATGGTGATAATTCTCTCAGTTCTACAGTGTCATCCACATTCGGCTTCTCTTTGCATCTCACACTCGTGCAAGTCTCAATATTTAATATCTTGTATAGACCAAGCCTGGTCGGTCTCTCCTCAGGAGTACACACACAATAGTCCTTTGTAGTTTCTGGCTAACTCACCCTGTCTGACTATCCATATATTGACCGGTCAATCTTATGTACTCACAGAACACGGCTTATCTTTCAGTCCACGGTGTAGATCAAGCCCTTGAATAATTCTAACACTGTTCAAGCCAAACGCGTCCTTCCATAGATCCACGAGCCCCTCAGAACAGCCGACACATCTTCTTTTCTGTGTAGGATCTCCTCAGGCATCTGTCTCAGTGAATTTACTTCAGGAGACTGACTAAAAATTACTTCCTGGTTCCAGATCTTTCTACTCGTGTCCACTGATGACCTCCAGTGGCCGAACTGAGTTACTACAGATCATTTATTTTAACAGTGTTGAACTTAATATTAGAAATTACATGGTGGCCCGATTCTAATGCCACAGGATTTGCATTACAGAAAAACAGAAGTAGACAATTATATAGTAGATACCTACAGCAGTACCAGTGTGCAGCGGTGCCAGTGTGCAGTGGTGTCGAAGTCCAGGAGGGAACAGTGGGCGGATGCAGTCAGGAGGGGGCCGGGGAAGAGCGGCCAGGTGCGGGCAGGAGGAGGCGGGGGAAGAGCGGCCAGGTTCGGGCAGGAGGAGGCGGGGAAGAGCGGGCGGGTGCGGGCAGGAGGGGGCCGGGGGACAGTGGCCGGGTGCGGGCAGGAGGGGGCCAGGGGGACAGCGACCAGGTGCGGGCAGGAAGGGGCCGGGGAGCAGCGACTGAGTGCGGGCAGGAGGGGGGCCAGGAAACAGCGGCAGGAGGGGACCGGGTAAGAGCGGCCGGGTGTGGGCAGGAGGGGGCCGGGGAAAAGTGGCCAGGTGCAGGCAGGAGGGGGCGGGGGAAGAGCGGGCGGGTGCGGGCAGGAGGGGGCCGGGGGACAGTGGCCAGGTGTGGGCAGGAGGGGGCCAGGGGGACAGCGACCAGGTGCGGGCAGGAGGGGGCCAGGGGGACAGCGACCGGGTGCGGGCAGGAGGGGGCCGGGGAACAGCAGCCAGGTGCGAGCAGGAGGGGGCCGGGGAGCAGCAACTGACTGTGGGCAGGAGGGGGCGGAGGGCCCCTCCTGCCCGCACCCGGCCGCTGTTCCCTGGCCCCCTCCTGCCCGCAGCAGAGTGCTTAGCAGAGTATACGGCAGCTCAGTGGTTAGCAGAGTTAACGGTGGCTCAGTGGTTAGCAGAGTACATACGGGCTCAGTGGTTAGCAGACTTTACGGCAGCTCAGTGGTTAGCAGAGTATATGATGGCTCAGTGGTTAGCAGAGTATACAGGGACTCAGTGGTTAGCAGGGTATACGGGGGCTCAGTGGTTAGCACAGTATACACTGGCTCAGTAGTTAACATTGTATACGAAGCCTCAGTGGTTAGCTCTCAGGGGTGGCTCAGTGTTTGGCACAGTATATGGTGGCTCAATAATTAGAACAGTAATGTGGCTCAGTGGTAAGCACTCATTGTATACGATGACTCAGTGGTTGGCACTGTATATGGATGGTGGCACAGTGGTTAGCACAGTATGGTGGCTCAGTGGTTAGCACTGTATAGGTGGCTCAGTGGTTAGCACAGTATGGTGGCTCAGTGGCTAGCACTGTATGGTGGCTCTGTGATTAGCACAGTATAGTGGCTCAGTGGTTGGCACTGTATATGGTGTCTCAGTGGTTAGCACAGTGTGGTGGGTCAGTGTTTAGCACAGTATGGTGGCTCAGTGGTTAGCACTGAATATGGTGGCTCAGTGGCTAGCACTGTACGGTGGCTCAGTGGTTAGCAATGTACAGTGGCTCAGTGGTTAGCACTGTATGGTGGCTCAATGGTTAGCACTGCACTGTGGCTCAGTGGTTAGCACAGTATGGTGGCTCAGTGGTTAGCATTGTACGGTGGCTCAGTAGTTAGCACTGTATGGTGGCTCAGTATTTAGTAGTGCGCAGTGGGTCAGTGTTTAGCAAAGTATGGCGGCTCAGTGGTTAGCACAGTATATGGTCACTCAGTGGTTTGCACAGTACGGTGGCTCAGTGGTTTGCACAGTATGGTGGCTCAGTGGTTAGCACAGTACGGTGGCACAGTGTTTAGCACAGTATGGTATCTCAGTGGTTAGCACAGTATGGTGGCTCAATGGTTAGCACATTATGGTGGCTCAGTGGTTAGCACTGTATAAGGTGGCTCAGTGGTTAGCACAGTATGGTGGCTCAGTGGTTAGCACAGTATGGTGGCTCAGTGGTTAGCACTGTATAAGGTGGCTCAGTGGTTAGCACAGTATGGTGGCTCAGTGGCTAGCACTGTATGGTGGCTCTGTGGTTAGCACAGTACGGTGGCTCAGTGGTTAGCACTGCGTGGTGGCTCAGTGGTCAGGCCGAGTGGTCACCGCAGGATGGAGGCTGAGTGGTCAGTGCAGGATGGAGGCTGAGTGGTCAGCGCAGGATGGAGGCTCGGTGGTTAGCGCTGGATGGAGGCTCGGTGGTCAGCGAAGGATGGAGGCTCGGTGGTCAGTGTAGGATTGAGGCTTAGTGTTCAGCAGAGGATGGAGGCTCAGTGGTCAGCAGAGGATGGAGGCTCAGTGGTCAGCAGAGGATGGAGGCAGAGTGGTCAGCAGAGGATGGAGGCTCAGAGGTCAGCACAGGATGGAGGCTCAGTTTTCAGTACAGGATGGAGGCTCAGTCGTCAGCAGAGGATGGAGGCTCAGTGGTCAGCACAGGATGGAGGCTCAGTGGTCAGTACAGGATGGAGGCAGAATGGTCAGCGCAGTATGGAGGCAGAGTGGTCAGCACAGGATGGAGGCAGAGTGGTCAGCGCAGGATGGAGGCTCAGTGGTCAGCACAGGATGGAGCAGAATGGTCAGCGCAGTATGGAGGCAGAGTGATCAGCACAGGATGCAGGCAGAGTGGTCAGCGAAGGATGGAGGTAGAGTGGTCAGCGAAGGATGGAGGCAGAGTGGTCAGCGAAGGATGGAGGCAGAGTGGTCATTGTAGGATGGAGGCAGAGTGGTCAGCACAGGATGGAGGCTCGGTGGTCAGACCAGGATGGAAGCTCGGTGGTCAGCACAGGATGGAGGCTCAGTGGTCAGCACAGGATGTAAGCTCAGTGGTCAGCACAGGATGGAGGCTCAGTGGTCAGCAGAGGATGGAGGCTCACTGGTCAGCAGAGGATGAAAGCAGAGTGGTCAGCACAGAATGGAGGGCCAGTGGTCAGTAGAGGATTGAGGCAGAGTGGTCAGCAGAGGATGGAGGCTCAGTGGTCAGCAGAGGATGGAGGCTCAGTGGTCAGCGCAGGATGGATGCAGAATGGTCAGCACAGGATGGAGGCAGAGTCATCAGCGCAGGATGTAAGCTTGGTGGTCAGCGCAGGATGGAGGCTTGGTGGTCAGCAGAGAATGGAGGCTCAGTGGTCAGCACAGGATGGAGGCTTAGTGGTCAGCAGAGGATGGAGGCTCAGTGGTCAGCAGAGGATGGAGGCTCAGTGGTCAGCAGAGGATGGAGGCAGAGTGGTCAGCACAGGACGGAGGGCCAGTGGTCAGCAGAGAATTGAGGCAGAGTGGTCAGAACAGGACGGAGGGCCAGTGGTCAGCAGAGAATTGAGGCAGAGTTGTCATCAGAGGATAGAGGCTCAGTGGTCAGCACAGGATGGAGGCTCAATGGTCAGCACAGGATGGAGGCTCAGTGGTCAGTGCAGGATGGAGGCAGAGTGGTCAGCACAGTATGGAGGCAGAGTGGTCAGTGAATGATGGAGGCAGAGTGGTCAGTGAAGGATGGAGGCAGAGCGGTCAGCGAAGGATGGAGACAGAGTGGTTAGTGCAGGATGGAGGCAGAGTGGTCAGCGCAGGATGGAGGCAGAGTGGTCAGCGCAGGATGGAAGCAGTGTGGTCAGCATAGGATGGAGGCAGAGTGGTTAGCACAGGATGGAGGCTCGGTGGTCATCAGAGGATGGAGGCAGAGTGGTCAGCAGAGGATGGAGGCAGAGTCGTCAGCAGAGGATGGAGGCTCAGTGGTCAGCACAGGATGGAGGCTCAGTGGTCAGCACAGGATGGAGGCAGAGTGGTCAGCGCAGGATGGAGGCTCAGTGGTCAGAACAGGATGGAGGCAGAATGGTTAGCGCAGTATGGAGGCAGAGTGGTCAGCGAAGGATGGAGGTAGAGTGGTCAGCGAAGGATGGAGGCAGAGTGGTCAGCACAGGATGGAGGCAGAGTGGTCAGCGCAGGATTGAGGCTCGGTGGGTAGCCCAGGATGGAGGCTCGGTGGTCAGCACAGGATGGAGGCTCAGTGGTCAGCACAGGATGTAAGCTCAGTGGTCAGCACAGGATGGAGGCTCAGTGGTCAGCAGAGGATGGAGGCTCACTGGTCAGCAGAGGATGGAAGCAAAGTGGTCAGCGCAGAATGGAGGGCCAGTGGTCAGTAGAGGATTGAGGCAGAGTGGTCAGCAGAGGATGGAGGCTCAGTGGTCAGCGCAGGATGGATGCAGAATGGTCAGCACAGGATGGAGGCAGAGTGGTCAGCGCAGGATGGAAGTTTGGTGGTCAGCGCAGGATGGAGGCTTGGTGGTCAGCAGAGGATGGAGGCTCGGTGGTCAGCACAGGATGGAGGCTTAGTGGTCAGCAGAGGATGGAGGCTCAGTGGTCAGCAGAGGATGGAGGCTCAGTGGTCAGCAGAGGATGGAGGGTCAGTGGTCAGCACAGGACAGAGGGCCAGTGGTCAGCAGAGAATTGAGGCAGAGTGATCAGCACAGGACGGAGGGCCAGTGGTCAGCAGAGAATTGAGGCAGAGTGGTCAGCAGAGGATAGAGGCTCAGTGGTCACCACAGGATGGAGGCTCAGTGGTCAGCACAGGATGGAGGCTCAGTGGTCAGCACAGGATGGAGGCTCAGTGGTCAGCACAGGATGGAGGCTCAGTGGTCAAGGCAGGATGGAGGCAGAGCGGTCAGTGCAAGATGGAGGCAGAGTGGTCAGCGCAGTATGGAGGCAGAGTGGTCAGTGAATGATGGAGGCAGAGTCGTCAGTGAAGGATGGAGGCAGAGCGGTCAGCAAAGGATGGAGGCAGAGTGGTCAGTGCAGGATGGAGGCAGAGTGGTCAGCGCAGGATGGAGGCAGAGTGGTCAGCGCAGGATGGAAGCAGTGTGGTCAGCATATGATGGAGGCAGAGTGGTTAGCACAGGATGGAGGCTCGGTGGTCAGCAGAGGATGGAGGCAAAGTGGTCAGCACAAGATGGAGGCTCAGTGGTCAGAAAAGGATGGAGGCTCAGTGGTCAGCAGAGGATGGAGGCTCAGTCGTCAGCAGAGGATGGAGGCTCAGTGGTCAGCAGAGGATAAAGGCAAAGTAGTCAGTGCAGGATGGAGGGCCAGTGGTCAGCAGAGGATTGAGGCAGAGTGGTCAGCAGAGGATGGAGGGTCAGTGGTCAGCAGAGGATGGAGGCTCAGTGGTCAGCGCAGGATGGAGGCTCAGTGTTCAATGCAGGATGGAGGCTCAGTGTTCAGTGCAGGATGGAGGCTCAGTGGTCAGCGTAGGATGGAGGCAGAGTAGTCAGCGCAGGATGGAGGCAGAGTGGTCAGCTCAGGATGGAGGCATAGTGGTCAGTGAAGGATGGAGGCAGAGTGGTCAGCACAGGATTGAGGCAGAGTGGGATGGAGGCAGAGTGGTCATCGCTGGATGGAGGCAGCGTGGTCAGCGCAGGATGGAGGCAGAGTGGTCAGCGCAGGATGGAGGCTCAGTGGTCAGCACAGGATGGATCAGATTACTTGGAAAAGGTGTTTTGCGATCCGCGCTGCCAGACTGACTCGCATCAAAGAAGACACTTGTAGATGAAGTGTTGATCAAATCCTTCCTTTATTCACCAGGTGTCAACACTTCATCTACAAGTGTCTTCTTTGATGCGAGTCAGTCTGGCAGCGCGGATCGCAAAACACCTTTCCCAAGTAATCTGATGCTTCTCCACGTCTGAGTGGTCGGTGAAGGTCCAGCAGCAGCCATCAGGATATAATTCCTAACACGTCTTCAAACCAGTTGTGGGTGACACAACTGGATCAGGTGAGTGAACCCCTGTTGCTCACTGAGTTTACAATTTAGTGTCTAGTGATAAGGGCACTATTGCGCCTCTTGTTCCCCCAACCCCCCCTTTTTGTATTTAGCACAGGATGGAGGCAGAGTGGTCAGCGCAGGATGGAGGGCCAGTGGTAAGTAGCGGATGGAGGCTCAGTGGTCACCGCAGGATGGAGTGCCGGTAGTCAGCGCAGGATGGAGGGCCAGTAGTCAGCGCAGGATGGAGGGCCAGTAGTCAGCGCAGGATGGAGGGCCAGTGGTCAGCGCGGGATGGAGGGCCAGTGGTCAGCACACGTCCATCCCCTTCCCATCCGCTCCAGTTTCACCCGCACCCAGTGTTTACATCACCGCCGGAAGCTACAGCAAGTAATGAGCGGTCATGTGATAGGCGGACTGAAGTGACATGCACAGAGCCTGTCACATGACCGCTCATTACCTGCTGTAGCTTCCGGTGGCGATCTAAACACCTGGTGTTGGTGAGACTGGAACAGGGGGAGTGGGGGGTAATGGATTGGGGGATGGAGATGGAGCGAGGAGGGGAGATGGAGCAGGGGGAATGGAGTGGGGGGGGAATGGAGCAAGGGGGTGGGAATAGAGTGACGGGGAAAATGGAGCGGCGGGTGGCAGCGGCGGGCAAAAGGGGGCCGGAGGTGGGCGCAGGCAGGAAGAGGCTGACAGCGCTCTGTCTGTGAGGCCAAAATTGTGCGTCGCTTATTGGATCGCGGCCGCAGCGCGCGGCTTTTTTGCATACGCTGCGCTTATTGTTTGCTGCGGCTGGCGGTGACCAATGAGCGCTGGCGCGCGATTTCGGCCTCAGACGGAAATGGCCGCAAGACAATTATATAGAAGATACATTTCAGCATCCTTACACACAAACAAATGAAAAGCAATGCCAGAACCAGAAGAACAATGGCATTTACTTACACTGGATGTAAAAATTACACACACACACACACACACACATATATAGTCATGACTGATAGTGTTGGCACCCTTAATATTGTTATACACATTTATTTCCTTTGTGTGTATTGGAACAACACAAAAAAAGAAGCAGATGAAAAAAGGCAAATTGGACATAATTACATACAAGCCCCCCAAAATGGCCAAAATTGTTGGCATTCTCAACTTAATATTTAGTTGCACAGCATTTTGAATAAATGACTGCCATCAATCACTTCCTATAACCATCAACAAGCCTCTTACACCTCTCAAATGAAATTTTTAACAATTCCTCTTTGCAAACTGCTCTAAATCTCTTATATTTGATGGGTGCCTGCTCCCAATAGCAATTTTAAGATCTTTCCACAGGAGTTCAATAGTGTTTAGATCCAATCTCATTGCTGGCCACTTCAAAACTCTCCACTGTTTTGTTTCCATCCATTCCTGGGTGTTTGTTGAACAGGGGCATAACTACAATAGGTGCAGGGGTTGCAATCACACCCGGGCCCTTGAGCCAAGGGGGCCCCAAAAGTTCAGAAATAGATTAAAGACTAATGCTATTAAAGAATTGCAATAATTAAGGTCCCCGTTGGAGATTTCGCATCAGGGCCCATGAGCTTCAAGTTATGCCGCTGTTGTTGAAGTATGCATCCAGAGGCACCAGGTGGCTGTATGGAGGGATTCATCCTGTATAAACCATTAGCTGTACAAGAACTGGATGACATGATGACAAATGCCTATTAAGACATACTCATGAAAGCCCGATACGTAGGCCCTTTGATGCCCATCCCTGGATGTCTTCTCTATGACGCTACTCTTATACCTTGGAAGAAATTTATGGCCATTCCATTGATTTTGACCAACTTCTGCTCCCTGGTCTTGCTACCCCATTGAAATATATTTCTCTCTGGCTTGTAGAGTCATAAGACTGAACAATAAATGTATACCCCAAAAGACTTCTGATGAGCCTAATACATGAGAAGGCGAAACGCGTCAAGCATTTGGTGGTTCCATTTATATAAGCTTGGGAATCCAGAAACCTAATGGAAGGTCACCAACCCATGGTTATTCAGAATCCTATTTGATTATTATACCAGGTTTTGGAATGTTTCTCTTTTCCCTCGTATGATTGTCTTCTCTGGTGATATACTCTCCTGAAGACACCAGAACATATATACAGGATATATCCTGAGGGTTCTTTCTCCAATGGATTATACCTTGAATCCTTGTGGTTAAAAAGAGTCTGACCTTCCTACTAATTTTCTCACTTGCATGTGTATATATTAATACATGTCTGGCCTCCCATTTTTGTATATGTGTGTAAACGTTTGTCTAATTTGTAGGTTTCTTACTTTTAACTTTTTGATATTAATAAAAAGACATATTTTTAACAATAATAAGTTGGTTTCACCTGGTTCTGATATACACTAAAGTATGCTTGGGGTCATTGTCCTGCTGAAAGACCCATAACCTCTTATGCAAATCCAGCTTTCTGACACTGGGCACTACATTGCGACACAAAACTCTTTGATAAACTTCAGATTTCATGATACCTTGCACACAGACAAATCACCCAGTGCCAAAGACAGCAAAACAACCCCAAAACATCTTTCAACCCCCACCAAATTTGACTGTAGGTACTGTGTTCTTTTCTTTGTAGACCTGTTCTTGTTTTGGTAAACAGTAGAATGATGTACTTTACCAAAAGCTCTATGTTTGTGTCATCTGTCCAGAAGACAATTTCCCGGAACGATTCTGGCTTACCCATGTACCTTTTGGCAAACTGCAGTCTAGCTATTTTGTTTCTCTGTGTCATCAGAGGGGGTCCCCTTGGTCTCCTGCCATAGCATTTAATTTGATTATATTTTCAAGAGACAGTTCACAAAGACATTGATGCACCCTTAGCCTACAAGACAGCTTGAATTTCCTTGGAGCTTGAAAGGAGCTGCTTAGTCACCATCTGAACTATCCTGCATTGCAATCTTTCATCAATTGTTCTCTGCCACTCACATCCAGGAAGGTTAGCTACAGTACCTAGGTTGTAAACTTCTTGATTTTGTTGCACATGGTGGACAAAGGACTATCAAGATCTGTGGAAAAGGATTTGAAACATTGGTATTTTTCAACAATTTTGGTTCTCAAATCCTCAGACAGTCTTCTGCTCCTCCTTCTGTTCTCCGTGCTTAGTGCGTCACAAATAAACACACAATGGAAAGATTTAGTTAACTTAAATGACAGATGAACTTTAAGTGCAATATATTACTTTACTTAGCCCCTGTGTTTGAGCCCATTTATCCTTGCATACTCTTTACTGGTAAACAAACAGCATCATGTATATTCCCCTGGATAATATATACTCAAGCACACACCTATTTGTATATTTCAGAGATAAATATGTTATTGAAGGAAACCACAAGCAAAACAAAGTTTAACTTATTCTTAAAGGACTATTAATCATTGGGCTTCGATACACTTCATGCAAGTCTATGAGATTTAATTAGAAAAATGTTTTGTTACAGAAGTAAAGACATTCATTGTGTAAATTGCTGGTTTGAGACAATTTAAAATAACAGTAGAAGACAATTGTTTATAATAAATTAACACATCCAAAGCCATTTCTATTTAGAAGCAGATGTGCAGTTTTCATTGTTCAATTACTTGCATAATTAAAATAATTTAGAACAAGCAATACATAACATTGGGATGTTTCCCGAGAAGCTATGTAAACACTAGTTAATGATACAAATGGGGATATAATATTTTGAATTAAAGAAATTACATATTTAGAGAGATTTATACTCTACTGAACACATAGTTTGGAGGCAGAAAACACTAAAGAAAAGTACAGTATGTTTTGCTATATAGAATTCTAATGATAAAATACACAAATATCTAAAGTTGAGTGTATGTATTATTATTATTATTATTATTTATTTATTTATAGAGCACCATTCATTCCATGGTGCTGTACATGAGAAAGGGTTGTGTACAGACAAGTTACAAATATAATGAACAAAGTGACAGACTGATACAGAAGGGAGAGAGGACTTGCGGGCTTACATTCTACAGGGCAATGGGGAGGGAGACACTAGGTTGGGTCTGCTCTGGTGGTGCTGGATTGCCAGGTCCGGTGGCGGTGGGAGCGCCGGGTCCAGTGGTGTTGAGGCAGCACTGTGGTCATTACAGGTTGTAGGCTGTTCTGAAGAGATGGGTTTTCAGGTTCCACTTGAAGGTTCTGAGTGTAGGGGACAGTTGGACGTGATGGGGTACAGAGTTCCAGAGGATGGGGGATGCTCGGGCAAAGTCTTGCAGGCGATTAGATGAGGAACATACAAGTGTGGAGGAAAGAAGGCGGTCTTGGGAGGATCGAAGATTACGAATTGGATGATATCGGGAGATTAGTTCAGAGATATATGGGGGGGGACAGATTGTGGATGGCTTTGTAAGTCAATGTTAGTAGTTTGAATTGGATACGCTGGTGAATTGGGAGCCAGTGGAGGGATTTACAGAGGGGAGACGTGGAGGAATAGCGAGGAGAAAAGTGGATTGGTCGGGCAGCAGAGTTAAGGACAGATCAAAGTGGTGCAATAGTGTTAGCAGGAAGGCCACAGAGTAGGAGGTTGCAGTAGTCAAGGTGGGAGATGATGAGGGCATGCATGAGCAGTTTAGCAGAGTGGGGGTTGAGGAAGGGACGGATTCTGGCAATGTTTTTGAGTTGAAGACGGCAGGAGGTTGCCAGGGCTTGGATGTGCAGTTTGAAGGACAATGCAGAGTCAAGTGTTACTCTGAGGGAGCGGACTTCAGGTACAGGGCAAAGTGTGATGTCATTTATTGTGATAGATAAGTCTGGCAAGGAAGGTGTGTGAGATGCAGGAAAGAGGATGAGTTTGGTTTTGTCTACATTGAGTTTTAGGAAGCGGGAGGAGAAGGAGGATATGGCTGATAGACACTCCGGGATTCTGGACAGCAGAAAGGTGACATCTGGGCCAGAGGTAGATCTGAGTGTCATCAGCGTTCAGGTGATACTTGAAGCCATGGGACTTTATGAGTTGTTCGAGACCAAGAGTATAGATGGAGAAAAGAAGGGGCCACAGAACAGAGCCTTGAGGGACCCCAACAGAGAGGGGATGGGGTGAGGAGGTTGTGTGGGAGTGGGAGACACTAAATATGCAGTTGGAAAGATAGGAGGAGATCCAGGAGAGGGTAAGGTTAGTGATACCAATGGAAGAAAGGATCTGTAATAAGAGGCAGTGGTCGACTGTGTCGAATGCAGAGGAAAGGTCTAAAAGGAGGAGGACGGAGAACTGTCTGTTAGCTTTGGCTGTTAGCAAGTCGTTAGTAATTTTAGTAAAGTCGGATTGAAGGTCGTCAAAGAGAGAGTTAGATGAGAGGTGGGATGAGAGTACAGTGTGGACATGCTTTTCGAGAAGTTTGGAGGCGAACGGGAGCAGAGATATGGGCCGGTAGCCGGATGCAGAAGTGGGGTCAAGGGATGGCTTCTTTAAGATAGCTGTAATTGTTGCATGTTTGAAAGCAGAAGGAAAGGTACCAGAAGTTAATGATAGGTTGAAGAGGTGGGTTAGGGCTGGGATAAGTGTTGTGGTGAGGTTAGGAAAAAGGTGGGATGGGATAGGGTCCAGTGCACAAGTGGTGAGGTGCGATCTGGAGAGGAGTTGGGCAAGTTCTCCTTCAGTGATGGTTGGGAGAAGGGTTAGTGGGGGAGAGGATTGATCTGGTATACATGGGGGTTGCGGTGGTGTGAAGTATGTTGCAAAGTCTTCTGCAGAGATACGAGAAGTAGAAGAGGGCAGTGAGGGGCAGAGGACGGAGTTAAATGTGTTGAATAACTGCCTGGGGTTGTGGGACAAAGAGGATATGAGGGTAATGAAGTAATTCTGTTTAGTGGTGGTGAGTGCCGACTTAAATGTGATAATTTCTTGTTTGAATGCTGTGTAGTCTTCTTCTGAGTGTTTTCTTCCAGCGCAGCTCTGCAACCCTAGCCGCTCGCCGCAGATTTTTAGTGGAGTCTGTGTGCCAGGGTTGTCTGTTGATTCGTCGTGTTTTGCCATGAGTGAGAGGGGCAACTGCATCAATAGCTGATGTGAGTGTTGAGTTATAGAAAGCTGTGGCATTATCTGTGTCATGGAGTGAGGATATGGATGATAGCGGTAAAATGGTGTTTGAGAGTGTGTGAGTGTCAAGATGTGTGAGGTTTCTGCGAGGGTGTGGGAGTTGTGGGACATGGGTCGTCAGATGAGGAGGACAGGGATGAGAAGGTAAGTAGATGATGTATGTATGTATTTCCACTAAAGGAATCTGCACCGCCGCATTTACAGTCACAAAATTTTGCAGTCACCTCATGTGACTCAGGGAAGTCATAGACTATGTTTTGAGTGGACATTTTACAGTCATTCGCCAAAAAAAAAGGCTTATCTACTGTTTGTATGTGTGAGCTAATAGATACTGCCTTAGCAGTTTTGACAGTTACTCTGCTTATTTATCAAGTGGCCTATATCAACCAATCACAGCTCATTCTCTGATTGGTTGCTATAGGCAACAAAGGCCTCACAGACATTCATAGTACAGCACAGCTTATGCATATCTGTGAAACATTCAGGGAAGCTTGCCAAAGGCAAAAACTTCTGGAAAATTGCACACACTGGGACAAGAGGTTCAGTAAAGCATCGGCCACACAAACCCTAAAGTGTCTAAGATATCTCTTTGCTATTTTTCCAACAACTTTACAAAGTACAAAACTGATCTCAGTGAGGACCAGGGGCCAATTAAGAGTAGCCACGGCCCTGGGCTGTTTAGAAGACCCAATCCCAAGTGTTATGTGTCATGTCACATGATCAACTTTTGATAGATCTTTATAAACCAGAGTTAGAGAATGGGTAAAATTCCGCGCTATTCATCCAAAAAGGAAAGAGAACCTTGATTGGTTATATTATGCAGCATTTATCTTTATTCTCTCAATGCATTTCATGCGCCCACTGCGCACTTCATCAGGAGATAAAAAGCTGTTGTTATAGGCTCATCATAAACCAGCTATATAAAGGATCTGGATATGATGTAACAGTGATGACATGCACAGTCACATCCTAACCCTAATACTGTTAATTAGTGATGAGCGAGTCTAGTCGTTACTACTCGGTACTCGCCGAATAGTGCGGTACTCGCTCTATTCGTTACTCTGTGAGTATCCTTGCGATTACTCGCACAGTAACGAGTCCAATGTATATCAATGGGGAATGCAATTCCTCTGCTGCTGGACCCTATAAAGAGGTCTTGCAGCAGAGGAAAAACCTGCAATTTCCCACTTCATTGTTTAAAAGCCAGCGGTAAAAAGCCGCTGGCTTTTAAACAATGCTGACAGCTGCTGACAGCTTCCCTGCCGCCTGACAGCAGGATTCTTCGCTCCCCCCACCGCTTCCATCCGCCGTAGTCCCAAAACGCAATTTCAGCACTGCTACATCATTCTACATAGACACACACACTCTGCATAGACACACACACGGACCGGTACAATCTGGGAGAATCCGGTTTTGAAAAACGGATTCTCCCAGATTGTACCGTCAGGTGCAATCCAGCGCCTCATAACATGGGGCTCTATGGTCCCAGATTGCACCGGAGCGAGGCAGTCTGGGAGAATCCAGTATTCACTTAATGCAGTGATAGCGGCATGCTTTGCGGCCGCTGTTCTATGCGGCTGCTGTCGCAAAGACACAGAGAAGAAGATGGCGGGCCGCGGAGGACGGTGAGTGAACCGGCCCTCCCCCGCTCCCAAACAATAGTGCCAGCCACTGCTTACAGCAGGTCCTCCGCTCCCACGCAGCCTCCCCACCCGATCCTAAGTTAGGATAGGGTGGGGAGGCGGTGGGGGGAGCAAAGGATCTTGCTGTCAGGCGGCAGAGAAGCTGTCAGCATTGTTTAACAACCGGCAGCTTTTTGCCGCTGGCTTTTAAACAATGAAATGGGGAATTGCAGGTTCTTCCTCTGTTGCAAGACCTCTTTATAGGGTCCAGCAGCAGAGGAATTATTCGAAATTACTCGCTTCCCCATTGACTTACATTGGACTCACTAGACTCATAACGAGTGGGGCAGTGCAGTTTGTCAGCCAATCACACACACACACAGCAAAGTGTATTTTGTGCACACAAGCAATGGCATGTGTCATTGGATGTGTATGTCACATGTCCTTGCCCTATAAGACCCAGCCATTGTCCCCATCGCCACCACTTCCTCATTGCTGCTGTTGTGTGTCAGTCAGGCACCGCTACTGCTACTGTGGGCGCTATAAAGTGTTAGATAGATAGGGAGTGAATCTTAGATAGACAAATAGGTTTAGGGAGTAGGGACTAGTTAGAATCTCAACCCTTTTGAGGGATACTTCAGACAAGTGGGGAGTAGGGATTAGTTGTAAATATCAGCCCTTTTGAGGTGAGGGCTACTTAATAGAAGTAGGGACTAGTTATAATATCAGCCCTTTTGAGGGCTAGGTTAGAGCAGTTGCTATTAGTTCTTGCCAGGTAGGTGTGTGCCAGTTCTGTACAAGTGTTTTTCACAGCATCTGGCAAAATCTAGCTCAGGCAATCCAGGTAGTGTAGCACTGATGTGAAGAAAGCTACATCACCTGTCTTTAGTAGCCAATTTTTTACTGCAGCTAGTCCAGGCAATTTTTTTGGGCTGGTAGCAGTGTCTCATAGTCAGCAGTGTAGCCCAGCTGTAAAGTAAGGTACACCGCCTGTCTATCCAGTAGCCATTTTTTTACTGCCGCTAGCCCAGGCAATTTTTTTGTGCTAGTAGCAGTGTCTGGTAGACAATGGTGTAGCCCACTTGAGAACTAAGCTATACCACCTGTCTAATTCAGATTATTGGACCTAGTAGCAGTGTCATTTAGACAGTGGTGTGTAGCCCACTTGTGAAAAACAATACACCGCTTGTCTAGTTCAGACTAATTTTTAACTGCACCTAGCCCAGGTAATAGTTTGGGGCTAGTAGCAGTGTCATTTAGACAGTGGGGTGTAGCCCACTTGTGAAACACAATACACCGCTTGTCAAGTTCAGACTAATTTTTAACTGCACCTAGCCCAGGTAATAGTTTGGGGCTAGTAGCAGTGTCATTTAGACAGTGGGGTGTAGCCCACTTGTGAAACACACTACACCGTCTGTCTAGTTCAGACTAATTTTTAACTGCACCTAGCCCAGGTAATAGTTTGGGGCTAGTAGCAGTGTCATTTAGACAGTAGTGTGTAGCCCACTTGTGAAACACAATACACCGCCTGTCTAGTTCAGACTAATTTTTAACTGCACCTAGTCCAGGTAATAGTTTGAGCCTAGTACCACTGTTTGGCCACTTAGCTCTGCTCGATTTCCATCCTAATTTTTTTTTCTAACAACTGCAGAGTTGCCAATTTGGTCACATACAAAATGAGTGGCAAAAGGCCTGCTGCTGGTGGAAAGGGGAATCGGCGTGGTTGAAAGGGCAAAAAAGTTTGTGTCCGTGGGGTAGGTGGTAAAGCAACAGTAACATCTGCTGAAGACAGACCATCATACAGCCAAAGTAAGATGTCTACTTATTTCTGTGGACAATCTGATATGATCCCTGTCTTACGGACATAATAATAATAATAATAATAATAATAAAGCTTTATTTATATAGCGCCAACATATTCCGCAGCGCTTTACAATGTAGGGTACAGAAAATATACAGTAAGCAATTACAGTAGAGAACAAATACAGTAGAATAATTTGATACAAAACAATAGGCATGGATTCAATGTAAAAAAGAAAATACAATAAATAAAGCAAGAAATGAAGGTGACCCTGCTCAAAAGAGCTTACAATCTACAACGGGATAGGGGTTGCACAAGGTACAGGGGCTTATTGCACTGATGGTCCAGGCATCTTGAGGAAATGGGGCATAGAAATAAGCTTACATGGATGGTCATTATACAGTCTGTGTAGAGCTTTTTGGTTTGGTGGAGTTTGTAGAAGAGTAATGTCCAGAGGGATAGCCCATTCACTGTCTACAGTACAAAGGACTTCTATTAGGGAGTATGATAGGCCGCCTTAAAAAGATGCGTTTTTAGGGATCGTCTGAAGCCATGCAAGTTGTGGATAGTCCTGATTTCTTGGGGTAAAGCATTCCAGAGGTTTGGTGCAGCTCTGGAGAAATCTTGGAGCCGGAAGTGGGAGGATCGGATTAGTGCAGATGTTAGTCGAAGGTCATTTGAGGAACGTAGAGAATGGGTGGGGTGATAGACAGAGATGAGGGAGGAGAGGTAGGGGGGTGCTGCACTGTGAAGAGCTTTGTGGGTGAGAACAAGCAATTTGAATTTGATCCTGTAGTATACGGGCAGCCAGTGCAATGACTGGCACAGAGCAGAGGCATCTGAGTAACGATTGGCCAGATGGGTGATCCTGGCTGCTGCATTAAGGATGGACTGGAGAGGAGAAAGTCTGCTGAGGGGGAGGCCGCTTAATAGAGAATTGCAATAGTCAAGGCGGGAATGGATTAGGGCCACGGTGAGGGTTTTTGTTGTTTCCATGGTGAGAAAGGGGCGGACTCTAGAGATATTCTTCAGGTGTAAGCGACAGGAGCGGACGAGAGATTGTGTGTGGGAGGAGAAGGAGAGATCGGTGTCAAACATAACACCCAGACAACGAGCCTGCTGCCTAGGCGTTATCGTGGTGCCACAAACTGAGAGAGAGATGTCCAATTTAGGGAGGTTGGTGGATGGGGGGAGCAGAAGTAGTTCAGTTTTGGAAAGGTTTAGTTTCAAATAGAGAGTGGACATGATATTGGAAACTGCAGCTAGACAGTCATTGGTGTTCTTTAATACCGCAGGGGTAAGGTCAGGGGCTGAAGTGTATAGTTGTGTGTCATCAGCATAAAGATGGTACTGAAAGCCAAATCTGCTGATGGTGCGTCCAATCGGGGCTGTGTAGAGAGAAAAGAGGAGAGGGCCAAGGACTGAACCCTGAGGGACTCCAATAGTGAGAGGAAGAGGGGAAGAAGTGGAGCCAGCAAAAGATACACTGAAAGAGCGGTCAGAAAGATAGGAGCAGAGCCAGGAGAGAGCAGTGTCCTTTATGCCAATGGAGAGCAGCATAGAGAGTAGGAGATGATGGCCGACAGTGTCAAAAGCTGCAGAGAGGTCAAGAAGAATAAGCAGAGAGTGGTCACCATTACGTTTTGCTGTCAGAAGGTCATTGGTCACTTTGATGAGGGCAGTTTCTGTAGAGTGAAGGGGGTGGAAACCAGACTGTAATGGATCTAGAAGAGAGTGAGTGGTGAGGTAACGGGTGAGGGGGAATAGACCAGACGCTCCAAGAGTTTAGAGATGAAGGGGAGATTGGAGACTGGTCTGTAGTTATTTGTGCAGGTTGGGTCGAGAGTGGTTTTCTTTAATAATGGGGTAATGATCGAGTGTTTGAAGGAGGAGGGGAAGATGCCAGAAGAGAGGGAGAGATTGAAGATTTTGGTTAGATGAGTGGTGACGACTGGAGAGAGGGACTGGAGCAGGTGTGAGGGAATGGGGTCAGTAGTGCATGTGGTGGGACAAGAGGAAGAAAGGAGCCTGGAGACTTCTTCTTCTGTGATGGTCAAATGTGGAGAGTGAACCGGACCATCGATACCTATTGTAGATGAGGCACAAAAACAGCAGATGCTTGAATGGATCTCAAGTGCTTCATCAAGTGGCCTCTCCTCCACCTCAACTTCAACATCCCAAAACATCCAGTCCTCTGAGGTGTCATCTCAATCGCACTTGCTTCCTCCCAGCTCCCAAGTCTCCAGCCGCCCTACTGAGTATGAGGTAACAGAGATCATTGAGTCTGCAGAGCTGTTCAGTCACACTATAGTCTGGGAATCAGAGGTCTTCTCCCAAGCTGCAGTGAGTCCAAACAAGGAAATGATCTGCACTGATGCCCAGAAGCTTTGTGAGTCGGATCTGGGCCCAGATGAAGAAGGTCCTGAGCATAATGTAGACCCTCATTCCCAAACAGTAACACCTCTTGGTGGAGACAATGAGGAAGATGTTGATGAGACTCAGGTACCTGATTGGACCGACAACTTAACTTTTCGGTCAGGGCAGGAAGAGGTTGTCTCTGAGGACGAGGGGTGTGATAACACACAGGGTGATGATGAGGTTAGAGATCCCACTTACTGCCTACCCACAGTCAGCCAGTTGATGAGGTCAGCAGAGGAGGTGGAGGAGGATGCTAGTGACAACAAGGTTAGGTTGCACCTTCCTGGACAGAGATGGAGTACTGGAAGCACGTCAACAGCAGCATCCGCAGCCACAACTTTGCCTCTGAGCAGAAGTCGTGGTGGTTCAGCAGGTCGCATTGGTCTCTAAGCCTTCCCTAGCCTGGGCCTTTTTTGACATCGCCAAGGATCACCCAAGGATCACCCAACTTATGTGATCTGTAAGATTTGTCACCAATCTCTGAGTAGAGGCCAAAAACTCAATAGTTTGAGTTCTTCATGCATGAACCGTCACATGGAAATGAAGCACAAGTCGCAGTGGGAAGCTCACTGTGCTATAATGCGGGCTAGCGGGGCGGGCCAACCACCGTCTGACGCATCAAGTGCATTTGCGTGCTCTTCATCCTCTGTGACTGTGGGGACAGCTGTCACTCATGCTTTTGGACGTAGACCTTCCACCTCTTTACCTGCAACAGGCAGTGTGATTGCCAGGTCCTCACTTGTTTTTGAAGTGGAAAATGCTGCTGGTGTTGAGCTCTGTCAGACATCGAGAGCACCACCTTTGGATGAAGGCAACATTATATCTGCGCCTGCACCTCCCTCACAGATCAGCAGTTTGCTGGGGACACCCTACTCATCCCCGTCTCAGCACAGCAGGCAGCCCTCTGTCCCTCAGATGTGGACAAGTAAAAGACCATTTCCTCATAGCCATGTCAAAGCTAAGTGGTTGAATTTCAACCACAGGCCTGGCATATAACTTATGTGGTGTTCATATTCAAAAAGAGGACAAAAACTGATCTTGGAAATTATAGGCCAGTAAGTTTAACCTCTACTGTGGGTAAAACCCTTGAGGGGTTTCTAAGGGTACCTTTACATGCCGCAACCACGGCGAGAATTTCTGACGCCGATATGTTGCCCTGGAATTATCGCCGTCAGATTGCCTCCAAATTGCGGCGTGTAATTTGGGAATTTGGCAGCGATATGTTGCCTCACCCTGGTAGCCTGATTTCAGAGCACTGCTCCAAAATCAGGCAACTGGGGCGAGGTGACGTATTGCCGCCAAATTCCCAAATTACACACCGCAATTTGGAGGCAATCTGACGGCGATAATTCCAAGGCGACATATCGCCGTCAGAAATTCTCGCCGTGGTTGCGGCGTGTAAAGGTACCCTTAGAAACCCCTCAAGGGTTTTACCCAAAGTAGAGGTTAAACTTACTGGCCTATAATTTCCAAGATCAGTTTTTGTACTCTTTTTGAATATGGACACCACATATGTTATTTGCCAGGCCTGTGGTACAAACCCTGTTATTATGGAATCTTTAAAGATTTAAAATAATGGTCTGTCTACCATAGTACTTAATTCTTGAAGTACTCAGGGGGTGTATGCCATCTGGGCCCGGGGATTTGTCAACCTTAGTGATTTTTAGACGGCACCCTACTTTCTGCTGCGTCAAGCAGGTGACCTTTAATGGAGAATTTTTGCTATCACTGATCATGTTGTCTGTCATGGGAATTGTTTTTGTAAATACTGTTGAAAAAAAGTAATTTAGCATATTGGCTTTTTCCTCACCCTCATCCACCATTTCTCCCAGACTATTTTAAGGGGACCAATACTATCATTTTTAGTTTCTCACTATTTATGTAGTTAAAGAATATTTTGTGATTATTTTTACTTCTTCTATCAATGAGTCTCTCTGTCTCAATCTTTGCTGCCTTGATTTGCTTTTTACAGAATGTATTTAATTTTCTGTATTTATTCAATGCCTCATCACTACCTACTTGCTTTAATTCTCTAAATGCTTTCTTTTTGTCACTCATTGCTCCCTTTAGGGTACCTTTACACGCCACAACCAGCGGAGACATTTTTGACGGAGATATTTCTCACTGGAATTATCGCCGCCAAATAGCCTCCTTATTGCGGCGTGTATTTCGGGAATTTGGTGGTGATAAAACCAATGTCGCCTGGTTTCGATTTTACAGCACTGCTCTAAAATCGAAACCAGACGACATTGGTTTTATCGCCGCCAAATTCCCGAAATACACGCCACAATAAGAAGGCAATTTGGCGGCGATAATTCCAGAGAGAAATATCGCCTCCAAAAATGTCTCCGCTGGTTGTGGCATGAGAAGGTACCCTTAATTGTCAATCTCTTATATCTCCATCTACTGGGCTGAAAATCCCATAAAGAGCTCACAGGTTATCTAAGGCTACATTCACACTGTACGTTTTAGGTCTGTTTTTGCTCAGCAGTTTTTACAGCCAAAACCAGGAGAGGAACAATTAGAGGAAAAGTATAAGGGTGTTTTCACATCTAAGGTTGGTGTGCGTTTTGCTAAATTTGCGTTTCTAGACGTTTTTACCGCTAAAAATGCTAGCGTTTTTGCCCCCATTGATTTTAATGGAAACGCATGTAAAAACGCATGCAAAAACGCATGTGCGTTTTAAAAAACGCAAAGCGCATGCATTTTTGCAAACGCCGCGCTAGACGCATTTCCCGACGTTTTGTGTGGTGTTTGCAAAAACACATGCATTTTGCATTTTTGAAAATGCACATGCGTTTTTGCATGCATTTTTACATGCATTTCCATTAAATTCAATGGGGGCAAAAAGGCTAGCGTTTTTATGCGTTTCTAGAGGTAAAAATGCCTAAAAAACGCAAATTTAGCAAAACGCACACCAGCCATAGTTGTGAAACAGGCCTAAGGCTCGGGTCACACTTTGACAGGTAATTGTGGTGACTGCATCCAGATCCGGATACTGTAACTACATTGCCTTCACACACATTTTTAGTGAAAAAAGTGTACTGTCTACCGCAATGCGGTAACCGGATTGCTCCAGATGTGTAATCCGGAGCAATGCGGTTACCGTCTACTTTGTCCATCCCTGCTGCTGCAGGGATGAACAAAGTGTTACTTGTTTATTAACACATTACATATTAATATTAGCTGTGGGGAACATGTCTCTATGGCGGTGTGCTACTCATAGACCTAATATAACTGCTTACAGGACCAAGGACAGCGGCTGATACTATATGTACATTACGTACAGTATCTACAGTACAGTCAGGAGCCGCGGCTTTATTAATAAATTTGTACGAAGCCGACAAAAGCCGGCAATAGTATAACTCCCGCATTAACCCCTCACATGCCCACAGGACTGGACAGCATGTCTCTAGGGGGGGTGGGCACCCCCTAGAGACATGTTGCCCACAGCTACTATTAATATTTAATGTGTTAGTAAACATTTAACACTTTGTTCATCCCTATGGCAGCAGGGATGAAGAAAGTAGACGGTAACCACATTGCTCTGGATTACACTTCCGGAGCAATCCGGTTAGCGCATTGCGGTTGATAGAACCGCTCCGAAAACTGCAGACTGCATGACTTTTACTGCTGGCTGCAGATCTGGAGACGGTAACCGGATTGCATGTAGAGCAATCCGGTTGCCATAATGGGCTCCTATGGGGAGTGGTTCCTGATCCGGTTTTGAGCTTTTTACAGCTCAAAACCGGATCAGGATTTCAAAATCATGCCGCATGTGTGACCTTAGCACTGCATTAACGCAATGAAATGCAAGCGTTTGATTGCGTTAATGCACCCATAGGCTTCTATTGCAAAACGTAGTCAAACGCATTGCAAACGCAATTCAAAATGTGGTTGCATTTGAACGCATGTGTTTATCCCGAGCGCACAGGGAATGTTACCAGCAATATCAGCTTTTTCTCTTTCTCTGCCTACACCTCAACATCACACAAATTACACTGTGTTCCAAATTATTATGCAAATTGGTTTTAAGTGTCAAAGGGTTTTATTTTTATTTTTTTTTTCAATGAAACCTATTGATGGTATTGTGTCTCAGGGTTCTTTGGATCATTGAAATCAATCTCAGATATCTGTGATAATTAGTTTGGCAGGTGAGCCCAATAAAAGGAAAACTGGGTGTTCCACAATATTACGCAGGCCACAGTTTTCAAGTAACATGGGAAAGAAAAAGGATGTCTCTGCTGCCGAAAAGCAACAAATAGTGCAATGCCTTGGACAAGGGATGAAAACATTTGATAATGCATGAAACTTAAGCGTGATCATTGTATTGTGAAGAGATTTGTGGCTGATTCTGAGCACAGATGTGTTCGTGCAGATAAGGGCAGAATGAAGAAGGTTTCTGCCAGGCAAGTTCATCAGATTAAGAGAGCAGCTGCTAAAAAGGCCTTACAAACCAACAAACATATATTTGAAGCTGCTGGTGCCTCTGGAGTCCCTCGAACCTCAAGGTGTAGGATCCTTCAAAGGCTTGCTGTGGTGCATAAAACTACTATTCGGCCACCCCTAAACAGTGCTCACAAGCAGAAACAGTTGCAGTGGGTCCAGATATACATGAAGACTAATTTTCACACAGTCTTCTTTACTGATGAGTGCCGAGCAACCCTGGATGGTCCAGATGAATAGAGTAGTGGATGGTTGGTGGATGCCACCATGTCCCAACAAGGCTGCGACATCAGCAAGGAGGTGGAGGAGTCATGTTTTGGTGTGGAATCATTGGAAAACAGCTGGTAGGCCCCTTTAAGGTTCCTGTAGGTGTGAAAATGACCTCTGCAACGTGTATAGAGTTTCCAACTGAGAACTTTCTTCCATGGTACAAAAAGCAAAAACGTGCCTTTAGGAGCAAAATCATCCTCATGCATGTCAATGCACCATCTCATGCTACAAAGAATACCTCTGTGCCATTGGCTGCTATGGGCATAAAAGGAGATAAACTCATGGTGTGGCCACCATCTTCCCCTGACCTCAACCCTATAGAGAACCTTAGGAGTATAATCAAGCAAAATATCTATGAGGGTGGGAGGCAGTTCACATCAAAACAGCAGCTCTGGGAGGCTATTCTGAGATCATCCAAAGAAATACAAGCAGAAACTCTCCAGAAACTCGCAATATCAATGGATGATAGAATTGTGAAGGTGATATCAAAGTAGGGTTCCTATGTTAACATGTAACTTGGCCTGTTAGGATGTTTTGGAGTTAAATAGCTCTTTATTTCAGTGAATGTGACCTCTTAATGCTGCAAATTCAACAAATGAGCATTTTCAGTTCTTTCAAACAAATCAGATGTTTCCAAACTCTACTGTGTGTAATAATTTGGAACAGTGCTGAGTTTTTTTTAATTTTGAAAATTATACTGTTATCATAGGGAGATTTCTTCAATAAAATTTGATGTATACTCCAACGGGTGATGACTTTTATTACACTGAATGTCATTTGCACCAACCATTTAGAAAAATCAGAGAAAAAAAACATTTGCATAATAATTTGGAACACAGTGTACAGTCCTTAGAGATGGCGTTCAAAATCTGTAAAAATAAACTTCAGTAGAGGCATTAAAATCAATAATTTGACTACTACATGTATGAAATGGAACATGGCCCAACAACATATTTTACTCTAGCAAACTTACTGAACTAAAAGGGGGACCAGCGGGCCTCACTGAACTCCATCCACCACATCAACTTCATCTGCTGCTTTTTCTCACTGTGTCAATTGTTGTCTGAAAGGTCTCTGGCTGCAGGACCTCTACTTGATTTCCTGCTACAGTCGGGGTGAGTGAGAACTTGTCAGCTGTTACAGAAGTTGACCCGCCTTCTGTTTTTGACCAATCTTAGACACCGAGCACACCACTTCTTTGTCAACCTGCACCTCCCTCATAGTGCAGCAGTTTGTCTGGTACACCCTGCTCCACTCTCACTCAGTAAAGCATCCAGCCCTCGTTCCTGCTGTTGTGGTCATATAAAAGATTATTTCCTCCAACACATCAAAAAGCTTGAACTTTATTATCTCCAATTTGCTGGCAATGGACATGTTGCCTTTCCATCAGGTGGACACAGATGGTTTCTGAAAATTGATGGCTGTCGTAGCCCCCCTGCCCGTATCAGTTTCCCAGTCTACAATACTTCTCTAGGAAAGCTATACCTGCGCTACACCAGCATGTCACATACAACATCACCTGTTCCTTGAGAAAATCTGCACGTGACAGGGTGCATATCACCACTGACACCTGGTTAAACAAACAGGGGCATTACATCTCACAAATTGGGCACTAGGTGACTCTGGTTGCTGTGGGGCCAGGCGGTAAAGGGGCTACTCCCCAAGTCTTGAAATTCCCCTGACTTTTGGAACAAACCTCTTTATGTACTGCTTCAACCACTGCCTCTGCCTCTTTCAACTCCTCTAGGTCCTCCAGCTGCACCCTTAATCTCTCTTTTAATGTTTCAACAGTCCAGAGAGAAACCCTCCACCTCTGCACTGTACTGCCAGGACTTACCACCATTAGGCAGTTTTAAAATTAAAATGCCATGGAGATTTCAGTTAAGTTTGTATCCTCTGGGACTTAAAGTTCTTTCATGCTGGGAACTTAAAGGGATCCTGTCATCTCCAAAAAGCCAACTAAACTACAAAAACATGTCCCTGCAGCATCCTATCACTAATCTCACACTCCTTTTGTCTCCTAAAAGCATCCTGTCAAAGTATATAAAAACAATTTTATACTCACTCATTAGGCATTATAATTAGTAGGGGCTATATTCTTTAGCCCTTAGGGCGTGTTTGTTTTGCAGGCTCCAGGATCAACCTTCTCTCTCAGTGCTGCTTTGCTTGTGCAGGCTTTGCCCTCCCCCTCTCAGTCACTCACAGAATGCAAATCATTAGTCCTGCCTTCAGCTCCACATCACAGCAGCACAGACAGAGAGAGGCTGGATCCTGGAGCCTGCAAAACAACACACCCAAAAGGCAATTGCATATAGCCCCAACTTCATTATCATCCTAATGAGTAAGTATCAAAGTGTTTATTTCAACTTTGAAAGGAAGCATTTAGCACAGAGAAGGATGGTTATAACGCTAATAGAAAGGTGAAAGGACATGTATTGATAGGTTAGGTCGCTTCTAGGAGGTGACAGGATCCCTTTAAGGGTACCTTCTCACGCCACAACCGCGGGTGACATGTTTGGAGGTGATATTTCTTCCTGGAAGTATTGCTGCCAAATTGCCTTCTTATTGCGGCATGTATTTCGGGAATTTGGCGGCGATAAGACAAATGTCGCCTGGTTTCGATTTTACAGCACTGCTCTAAAATCTAAACCAGGTGACATTTGTCTTATCGCCACCAAATTCCCAAAATACACGCTGCAATAAGGAGGCAATTTGGCAGCGATACTTCCAGGACAAAATATCGCCTCTAAAAATGTCTCCCGCGGTTGTGGCGTGAGAAGATACCCTAAGGTGACAACTGACAGACCTACATTATAATTACCTGACCGACTGCATTCACATTAGTGGAGGGTGGAAAATGCAATGGTAACATTTTTCACGATTTTTCCTGTAAAAGGAACTCATAATGCTTCAGCATACCAAGACATTTTGGACTTTGGTATGCTATACATTTGGAGGAGGCTCTCTTTGCTCTGTGAACTGAGTCACAGTCCTGCTAGAACAAAGTCAATAAAGTCATACTGTAGTTAAATGTTTCTAGTGTAGAAGAACTTGACTGACTCCATGAAACTCCTTATGGATAATGAAGAATGGAGAGTGCTAGCCAGTCCCTCTCATTTAATATCAGTATACCGTATATACTCGCGTATAAGCCGAGTTTTTCAGCCCAAAAATTGGGCTGAAAATTACCCCCCTCGGCTTATACGCGAGTCAGTGCTGTATACCGATGTATACATCGGTACATACCGATGTATACATCGGTATACAGCAGCCCCCGCATCCCCAGTAATGCAGGGCCCCCCCAGCCTCGCTCCGGTCACCTGTAAAGCAAACTATACTTATCAGTGTCCCGCTGTCCGCGCCCGCTCGCCGCTGACATCCGCGATCCTCCATCTTCATGCGTCTTCTTCCTGTTTCTGTGCTCGTCGCAGGCAATGACGTCATTCCCTGCGACGAGCACAGGAAACAGGAAGAAGACGCATGAAGATGGAGGATCGTGGATGTCAGCGGCGAGCGGGCACGGACAGCGGGACACTGATAAGTATAGTTTGCTTTACAGGTGACCGGAGTCAGGCTGGGGGGGCCCTGCATTACTGGGGCTGCCTGTATACTACCGCTAGGGCTGCAATATACTACCACTGGGGCTGTATACTACCACTGGGGTTGTATATACTACCACTGGGGCTGAATATACCTCTGGGGCCCTGTATACTACCACTGGGGCTGTATAAACCACTGGGGCTGTATATACTGCTGGGGCCCTGTATACTACCACTGGGGCTGTATATACTGCTGGGGCCCTGTATACTACCACTGGGGCTGTATATACTACCACTGGGGCTGTATATACCTCTGGGGCCCTGTATACTACCACTGGAGCTGTATATACCACTGGGGCTGTATATACTACTGGGGCTGCGTGTATACTACCACTGGGGCTGCTGTATCTACCTCTGGGACTGGTGTATACCAACTGCTGGGGGCTGTATACTTGTGCTAGGGTCCACCCTCGGCTTATACACGAGTCAATAGATTTTCCCAGGTTTTGGGGGCAAAAGTAGGGGGGTCGATTTATACACGGGTCGGCTTATACACGAGTATATACGGTATGTAATAATCACAAATTCTCTTTCTTAAGAATGGGGAAATATTCAAACAGACACACTCCATAATCTTTATTTTTTTTTTTATTTGTACATAGAAAATAATTAAAAAAGGATAATTAGACAAGCTGATGGCACTTTATTGTCATACAGTACAACAACAATATCTCACAAAAAGTAATTTGTATGGAACCTTTTTTGCTGAAAAAAGATGAATAAATCTCTTGGAAAAGCTGTAATTTGACTTTAGTAAAATATTATTTTACAACTAGTAATTAAGTGTATTCTACAAAGTTGAACTCCCGAAGTTATGCAGATTCTCCCAGAAAAAATTATTTTCAGCAAAGTTAGTCACTGTAAATTGGATGTCCCTTATTATGCTCTGGGGCGGCTTCTTTTTCCAGTTGTGAGCTGCATCTTCTGAACTGTTCACTGTAGGTTGTCACCAGTCCTTGGAGGACGTGAGATGAACAGTGACTAGTTATGAGCGAGTAAACTCGTTACTATTCGCTAGTTGCACCGATAGTACAGTATTTGCATACTAGGTACTCTGCGAGTGTTTTAGATTTTACTAGTGATATTCGAGTGAGCTGCCTAGCATGTATGCTGACTTATTTTCAGAGAATAAACATGCTGGAATTGCTTGTCAATCATAGTACTGCCATATTCATCTTTGATAATTACTGTGATTGGCTGGCGCAGTATAACCAAAGGAAAGAAGACGCTGTAGCCAAAGGGCTGTAAAAAAGCATAGCTGGATGAGAACATGCTCAAACTGCATGGGAACAGCATGCAGACATAATGTAGACTATGTCTGCGTACTATTCTGCCATACAGCTGTATCCTCTGAGTGACAGGACCTAGTGAAAATAGATGGTAGAATAGGTAGCTTGAGCTTACCAGACTCCCACTGCTCCTTCCAGGTCCGCTCACAGTCTCCCGCGTTCTGGCTTAATCACTTCCGTGGCCACCCATTAAGGTACTTACATATTCACTGCACTGACCAGCAAACAGCCAATCACAGAAGCTCACACTCTGTGAGTGCCTCTGTGATTGGCTGTTGCAGTCAGAGTGCATTTCCCCAATCTGGACGATGATTGTGCTTGGTTGCCATACATATTAGTGTATGGCAGCCAACCTGCCATCATAGGGTGTTAAATAAATGAATAAATGAATAAATAATACAAAAAGACGTGGGACTTCCCAGTATTTTTAACTCTAGCCCAGTGAAAGCAGACAACTGTGAGCTGCTACCCTCAGCTCCGTAATTATACCTTGGCCAAGGTAAAATTAAGCAGGTTAGGGCTGGTATTCTCAGTGGGGTGAAGGCCCATTGTTTTAGGGCCCGCCCCCAAGCTAAAGAGTAGCAGCCCGCAACCGCCCCTGAAAACTGCGCTTTCATATAGTAAGCCATAAGGTCACTGTTGCCATAGTAACTGCTGTTGCTTTGGAAACAGTGACCTCACTGCTTACTATACCGTTGGTCTCAGCACTGTCATTCAGTGATCAGAGACCATGGGGAGCAGATGTGTTTTTTTCCTCCCTTTGGTCTCCAATGTAGCAGAGCTGATTCTGTCCAGGAAGAGAGAAGACAAGGATCATGGAAGTGTATGAGGGTAGGGACAGGGTAAGTAAGATGGAGCTACTAAGTGTTTGTTTGTTTTTTTGAATAAAATCATTTTTTCTCTGTGTTGTGTCTTTTTTACTATTTTTTTTAGACTCTTAATGGCTGGGTCTAACTTGGCCTGACATTAAGAATCTCAGGGATTAATACCAGCTGGCAATACAAAGCTGGTTTTAACCCTTATTACCTAGTGTGCCACTGCCACCATAACCACTGGGATAGCCTGATAAAGCACCTGGAAATGGCGTTATGATGAATTCACCATTTTCAGGGGCAGTTGCAGGCTGCTATTCTTTAGGGTGGGAGACCCTAAAATAATGGGTCCTCACCCCAATGACAATACCAGCCCTCAGCTGCCTAGATTTACCCTGTCGGGCAATTAAAAATAGAGCAGACCCCATGCATTTTGTTTGCCAGCCGTGGTAAAATTACGCAGCTGAGGGTGGCAGCTCGCTGCTGTCTGCTTTCACTAAGCTAGACTTAAAAATGCTTCAAAGCCACACTCGTTTTTTTTTAATTATTTATTTAACACCCTATGGTGGTAGGTTGGTTGCTATACATTAATGTGTACAGCAACCAAGCACAATCACCATCCAGATTGTGGAAATGCTCTCTGACTCCAACAGCCAATCACAAAGGTGCTCACAAAGTGAATATGCAAGTAACAAAGATAGAGCTGACCTGGAAGCAGCAGCAGGAGTCTGGTAAGCTCAATATACCTATTCTACCATCTATCTATCTTCACTAGGTCATGTCACTCAGAGCAGACAACTGCATGGCAGAACAGTACGCAGACATCATGTCTGCATACAGCTCCAATGCAGTTTGAGCACATTATCAGCCATCTGTGTCTTTTCACAGCCCTCCCAGACCTCATCGTAGGGTCCAGCAGAAAATTACTTGCGTTTCCCATCGACTGACATTGTACTCGCTATTTGGAACGAATATGCAAGTGTTACAAAGTACTCATTACGAATGTAACAATTGCGAATATTTCGGTACTCGCTCCTCCTGGGGTCACAGTTGATCCGTTATTGGCCTTGGATCTGTTATTGGCATCAATTTTTGCACTTTTTTGTTCTAAGTCCAAAAACTGATGCCAAAAACTGATGCTGAACTCAAGTGTGACTGAAACGGTGTCAATTTTTTTACTGGACCCAAAAAATGCTGCCAGCAGCGTTTTTGGGTGCAGAAAAAAAAACAGATCCATTTTTTTTAACATGGGGCCCTATGGGAAAACGGATCCTGCAAAAAAAAAGGATCCGTTTTGTAGAACACTGTTTAGGGAAAAAATGACAAAGTACAAAAAAAGCAGAGCTGCACAGGAAGGTCAAAAAGCACCCTAAAAAAACAGATCCATTATTGAGAACAAGGGAAAAAACTGATGCCCAAGTGTGAACCCAGGCTAACAGTGATTTATAAGATTTCATCACTCATGGATATATGGGCCAAGAATGAACAAACTGTAACTACAATGGCAGAAAAAAAGGAGCAGATAGCAGGGGAGTGATTTATAGAGATTGATATGCATCACATGTCCCTAATGTCATGATGTGCTGAATGAAGTAATTCAGAGGACTTGAATGAACAGGACAAGAGATGCGGTGCATTACAGGGCAAAGAAGAGGTGGCTTTGAGGACTAGACAGAGGGCAGAAAGCAGCAGAAAGGCTGGAATGGTGATTTTTTTCCCCAATTTATTGTGTGTGCAGTTCAGTAAAATGGTAGCCAACAGAATTTTGTTTTACAAATTACAAAGTACAATTCAGTTCCATTTGAATAAATTTTCTCATCTCTAGAATTGAATGAACAAAGTCATCTACAAGTCTATTAATAATTGGCCCAGACTCATAAAGGTTACAAGGTTTATTGTAACATCAAGCTCATTTAGCTTTTCATCAGAGAAAATCTACATTTGAAAAAGCCAAGCACCGTGCTAATGATTTCTACAGTTAGGAGACAATAGATGCAAATTTTATACTAATGAGGCCTTAAAATGTCTATTTATAATGATTTCATAATCATAATTCTTCAACTTCATAAATCACAAAAATACTCTTTAATAATTCATTAGGAAAATTGAAAAAAAATTCTATTTATGCACTGGCTTTTAAATAAACAGAATTATGTGAACTAAATATTGAAGCCACTGAAAAAGGCTTACTGCAAGTAATAGGTATGTACAGTGAGTACGGAAAGTATTCAGACCCCTTTAAATGTTACATTCTTTGTTTCATTGCAGACGTTAGTTAAATTCAAAAAAAGGTAATTTCTTTCTCATTAATTTACACTCTGCACCCCATCTTGATTTAAAAAAACAGAAATGCAGAAATTTTTGCTAATTTATTATTAAAGAAAAATTGAAATATCACATGTTCATAAGTATTCAGACTCTTTGCTCAGTATTAAATAGAAGCACCCCTTTGAGCTAGTACAGCCATGAGTCTTCTTGGGAATCATGCAACAAGTTTTTCACACCTGGATTTGGGGGTCCTCTGCCTTTCTTTCTTGCAGATCCTCTCCAGTCCCCTCAGGTTGGATGGTGAACCTTGGTGGACAGCCATTTTCAGGTGTCTCCAGAGATGATCAATTGGATTTAGGTCAGGGCTCTGGCTGGTCCTTTGTAACTTTAGCTGTGTGCTTAGAGTCATTTTCTTGTTGGAATGAGAACCTTTGGCCAAGTCTGAGGTCCAGAACACTCTAGAAGAGGTTTTCATCCAGGAAATCTCTGTACTTGGCTGCTTTCCTGTTTCCTTCATTTGCAACCAGTCATCTAGTCCCTGCAGCTGAAAAACACCCCCATAGCATGATGCTGCCACCACCATGTTTCACTGTTGGGATTGTATTGAGAAGGTGATGGGCAGTGCTTGGCTTTCTCCACACATACCGCTTAGAATTATCACCAAAAAATTCTAATTTCATCTCATCAGACCAGAGAATCTTATTTCTTAGTCTGGGAGTCTTTCATGTGTTTTATTTTGTAAACTGTATGCTGGCTTTCATATGTCTTGCACTGAGGAGAATATATACTAAAAATAAGGAAACAAAAGTGCAATAGGGTCTTATCCTTTTAAAGGGAATCTGTCAGCTGTTTTAACCCTTGTAACCTTTCCCTACCTGTCCCTCCAGCCACCTACTACTGTCCTAACCATCCCTCTCTGACCAATATAGCATTTATAACAGTGAAATAGAACAGTTTTTAAACTTACAAAATCTCTGACGATGGGCGTTCCTGACGGGTAGGCGGTGTGTCCAGGGCCGCGCTACCCCTGCATCACTGCTCTAATGACCCCTGATGGGCAGCATCATTCCTTCAGGACCGATGTCCTGATTTAAATCTCAACACCCCGCACTTCCTGGTGTATGATGCAATGCTGGGCACCGCATCACGCCACGTCATATCCGGGCATGCGCAGTGCGCCGGGTGTAGAACGCCCAGGCCGCCTTCAACATGCGATCTGCGCATGCGCTGAAGGCGGCCTTGTGTCAGCGCAAGGTCGCCAGGCAACAAGCTTTGTTCAGTTTTAGATGGGCGTGTATAATTTGAAGAAGGAGCCTGACTGATCATGACTGAAATAATATGGAGCCCAATCTTGGTGACTGAAAAAGAAGGTATATGATGCCTTCACCCAATTCTAAAAAGTGTTTTTTTTTACAGGGAACCTTTGACAGAGAATACCATGTTAGTGATGCACAAATGCATCACTAAAAAGACATTGGGGGCAGTTTAATATAGGAACATTACATGACAGGTTCCCTTTAAAAGCACTATACACACATGGTCAAAATTGTTGGTACCCCTCGTTTAATTGAAAAAAAACCTACAACGGTCACATAAATAACTTGACTCTGACAAAAGTAATAATAAATAAAAAAAATCTAGGAAAATGAACAAATGAAAGTCAGACATTGCTTTTCAACCCTGCTTCTACAGAATTAAAAAAAAAATTAAACTCATGAAATAGGCCTGGACAGAAATGATGGTACCCCTGAAAATAAGTGACCAAAGGGACATGTTAAATGAAGGCGCGCCCACTAATTAGCATCACGGGTGCCTACCATCTTGTAATCAGTCAGTGGGCCTGTATATAGGGCTACAGATACTCATTGTGCTGTTTGGTGACATGATGTGTACCACATTCAACATGGACTAGAGGAAGCAAAGGAAAGAGTTGACTCGGGAGATTAGAAAGAAAATTATAGACAAGCATGTTAAATGTAAAGGTTATAAGGCCATCTCCAAATAGCTTGATGTTCCTGGGCCCATTCTGGTAAAAATCAATTATATAATTAATGGGAGGATACTTTATACAGTTGTGCTCCAAAGTTTACCTACCCCGGCAGATTTTTTTTGCCTTCTTGACCTTTATTTAGAGAATATGAATGATAACACAAAAAACTTTTTTTTCCACTCATGGTTAGTGGTATGGTGAAGTCATTTATTGTCAAACTACTGTGTTTTCTCTTTTTAAATCATAATGACAACCAAAAACATCCAAATGACCCTGATCAAAAGTTCCCTAGTGATATTGGCCTGATAGCATGCACAGAAGTTGATACAAATGGGTTTGAATGGCTAATAAAGGTAATATCCTGTTGGAGGCCTGGTGGTGGCGCACCTAAACCACACTAAGAAGAAGTTTCCTAGGGTAGCCACCACCAGAGCCACTATATCTAGATGTGTGACAGCTCACCAACGATCACTAAATGATGCCCTAACGGGCCGCGCTCCTGTGAGATCGTTGGTGAGATCGTTACGACATTGAAGCATGTAACGGTACCTTT
>JARQOC010000002.1:562043294-562095798 GCA_033576535.1 Allobates femoralis | reverse complement strand
TATACAGCCCCCAGCAGTGTGGTATACAGGCCCCCCCAGTGGTATACAGGCCTCCCCAGTGGTAGTATACAGCAGCCCCAGTGGTAGTATACAGCAGCCCCAGTGGTAGTATATAGCAGCCCCAGTGGTAGTATATAGCAGCCCCAGTGGTAGTATACAGCAGCCCCAGTGGTAGTATACAACAGCCCCAGTGGTAGTATATAGCAGCCCCAGTGGTAGTATACAGCAGCCCCAGTGGTAGTATACAGCAGCCCCAGTGGTAGTATATAGCAGCCCCAGTGGTAGTATATAGCAGCCCCAGTGGTAGTATACAGCAGCCCCAGTGGTAGTATATAGCAGCCCCAGTGGTAGTATATAGCAGCCCCAGTGGTAGTATACAGCAGCCCCAGTGGTAGTATATAGCAGCCCCAGTGGTACTATATAGCAGCCCCAGTGGTAGTATATAGCAGCCCCAGTGGTAGTATACAGCAGCCCCAGTGGTAGTATATAGCAGCCCCAGTGGTAGTATACAGCAGCCCCAGTGGTAGTATATAGCAGCCCCAGCAGCCCCAGTGGTAGTATACAGCAGCCCCAGTGGTATACAGCAGGCCCCCAGGGGTACATATAGCAGCCCCCAGGGGGTACCCAGCAGCCCCCTGGGGGTACCCAGCAGCCCCCAGGGGGTACACAGCAGCCCCCAGGGGGTACACAGCAGCCCCCTGGGGGTACCCAGCAGCCTCCAGGGGGTACCCAGCAGCCCCCTGGGGGTCCCCAGCAGCCCCCAGGGGGTACCCAGCAGCCCCCTGGGGGTACCCAGCAGCCTCCAGGGGGTACCCAGCAGCCCCCTGGGGGTCCCCAGCAGCCCCCAGGGGGTCCCCAGCAGCCCCCAAATGCTGGCACTCGCCCCCCCTTGCAAGGGCCCCCCCCCGCTTCTCTTACCATCCCGGTCTTCTGATCAGCGCTGCTCCTCGGCGCTCCGTCCTCTCTGCTCCCATCCTGCTACATCCGGGATTCCCGGCCGTCGCGCGATGACGTCATATGCCTGCGACGGCCGGAGATCCCGGATGCAGCAGGACGGACGGACGGAGCACCGAGGAGCACCAAGGAGCGGCGCTGATCAGAAGAGGGATGGTAATATAACCAGCGGGGGGGAAGCCCTTACAAGGGGGGGCGAGTGCCAGCATTTGGGGGCTATATGCACTGCTTCCCCCTGCCGCTGATTGACAGGGGGAAGCAGTGCACATTTAATGAGCGGCCCCACGTGACGGGGCCGCTCATACAGCCCCGCCTCCTGCAGCCTCCACAGCCCCGGACACAGCCCCCACCCGTATTGACCCGTGTATAAGCCGAGGGGGAGACTTTTCAGCCCAAATTTTGGGCTGAAAAACTCGGCTTATACACGAGTATATACGGTACATGTTTCACATTGAACATTTAAGGAGTTTTCCTTCTAGGAGTTTTCCTTTAAGGAATTTTCCTTCTAGGATTTGTCCTTCAGTCTTTCCTTGGATTGCAGGTTGCACTTACAATGGGAATACCATGCCCTAATTTACCGTATTTTTCGCTTTATAAGACGCACCGTATTATAAGACGCACCCAGATTTTAGAGGTGGAAAATAGGGAAAAAAATATTTGTAGCAAAAAATGACTTTGATATGACACTCAGCCCCTGCGACCAGTCAGCGCTGGCGTCTGTTTCCTTCGGATGCAGGTGCAGCATGTGAGCAACACCAATGACTTCTGCTCCAGTGTCTGATGGCGGGGAGACAGACGCCAGCACTGACTGGTCGGAGGGCTGAGTTTCATATCAATGTCACATGGGACATGACTATGCAACTTCTGACAACGTTGGAACTGCTGCAGCATCAGGGGTAAGGGTGCGTGCACACGATCAGTATACGCAGCGTTTTGGACGCCGTATCTTGCTGCTGTGTCCAAAATGCTACGTAGTACAGTACAAGCATAGTGGATGGGATTTGTAGAAATCCCATCCTCACTATGCTTAACCCGACCGCAGTGATTTGATAGCTGCAGTGCAGGTTGCCGCCATTCCGCTCCTCCGCAGCATGTTTATTTCATGCTGCGGAGTCGGAAGTGGCTCCCATTAGGTGACTGCAGGAGAAGCTGCCCTGCACTCACCGCACACGGTGAGTACAGGGCGGCTGCGGTCTCCCTGCGGCTTCACTCAGGTCCGAAGGAGCTGCGTCCAACATGCAGCTCCTCTGGACCGTGAGTATGCAGCCTTAGTATGGTCTTTATTACTTTTACAAGGGCCAACAAGGTGAATGAGATGAGATTTGTTCATGTAGTAGCAATCCCTTTAAGAACTATAACTCCCAGCATGTACTGTGGATCCTATAGCATGCTTGGAGTTATAGCTAAGCACAGTATTGGTAGTGTTAACTTTACTTTATTAGTGGTTATGTTACATATACATGTGCACTCACTTTAATGTGTCCTGCTTTGCCATTACCCTGCTGAAATTAAGGAAGTGGCCATAGTCTGCAGATCAAGTTCTGATGTAATGTCCTGTAAGAGGGAGGGCCAGGGAGGGGGGTCTGTACACTGCTGAAATACGATGCTCCAGCCCTGTCTCTCCTAATTACAAGTCACCACAACAGAGCTAGACCTGTAGATGCAGGGCCAGGGGAGCTGTACACTGCCATTATATGCAGGCTCCAGCCCTGAATACACTGAAGCTCCTGAACTGCAGTCCGACCTTCCTGGATTTCTGCATGGTGTCAGGGCTCAGCAGGACACATTACAGAGAGCAGAGGAGGGAGGCACGACACTGACAAGGTACCTGTGATAAGGGGCGATATGCCCTGCTCTGCCCCTGTCTTCATGGCAGTGAATAAGCACAGAGCTCAGTGCTTATTCACTTGACACAGCTGCCCCCCTGTCACTTGCTGACTTCTGCTCTCCGGGCTCATCTCTTGGCTGTCTTCAGTGCAGTGCAGAGAGGTGGGTGGGGGCTGGGAGCAAGTGAAGTGAATATTTAAGTAGTTAATGAGCCGGGGACACGTGGTGCTGCTGCCGCCTGATTCTTCAGCAGGGACCATTCCCTGCCACTTCTGACCCCACTTCATTGCTGTCTCCCTCTCCCAAGCAACTGAGGATGATAGAATGTTATATTCCCTTTATAAGACGCACCCCCACTTTCCTCCAAAACTTGGAGGAAAAAAAGTGCTTCCTATAAAAGGAAAAATACGGTACCTTGTATAGATTGAGGTGCTCACTTGTCTTTAATTGTCAATGTATATATTGTCTGTGTGTCTTGAGGTGTATGTCATTGATAACGTTTATCGAAATGCGCCCCAGCAAGATGCTGCTTTTAATTTTCATGTGAGCACCAAATAAAGAAATAATCCATTGAGGAAATATGGACCCAGTGTGCTGAACTTCTTTGAATTTGTCAATGGACCTGGTGGATACCAGCCATTTTGCACACCTGGGATCGGATCATTGGAGGCGAGCTACCTGTTTGCATCATTAAACACAGTCATGTTTTGTTTAATCCGATCACTCATCGAACAAATCCACATTCACCGACTATTTGGAAATTCTCTTGTGTGCCGAATCCGAAGTGATTCGGCCATGTTCGGTCAAATTTGAAATTGGTGAACATGTTCGAGCAGAGTTCGCTCATCTCTAGGGGTGAATATTCATTTTGTGTTAACAGCGGGAGAGTACAGCAGTCTCACTGCACCCAATCAACGGGGCTCTGTACAACAATAAAAATATTATATTTAAAATATAAAGACATTCCATTTAAATAAGTCTCGCGCATCTTTCAAAGTCAAAAAAGAAAACTTCTCAGGCTGTCTTTGTTGTGTTTTTTGTGAATTTATTATGGCTCTCTGAGCACGGTGCCTACACCCATCACTCATCTCCCTGTTCCTGATCAATGTTGAAGCCTGAAATACTGGGCCAGGCCTTATCCCGTGCATCCATAATCCACAATGATAAATATTTTAACTTTGGGGAATATATGCCACTTTTCCTGGTGTCTGGCTAATTTGAGCTGTATTTGCTGCTTTTTTGCCCCCTTTAAGGTGTTTTCTATGCCCTTGATTTTACCTCCCATTGATTACAATGGAATTCGGAAGTTCAACAAATAGTTCGTCAAACAGTTCGGCAAATATATGCCCATTCAGAGAACTGAACCAAATCTGAACTTCAAAAAGTTCGCTCACCTGTAGTCCTGAATTAAAAAATCCCATTACTTTTGCTGAATTGGTTCTAGTTTTTAAGCCATGAAAATAGCCATGAAATTAATGCATTCCCCCAATTCGAACTGTGTTTGAAAATAATTATTTGGTCTGTTTTTTCTCTGTTTAATTTCTCTGTGTATTAGGTCCTGGAATATCCCATATAATTATTTTGTATTTCAATTTGTAGGGCTGCATTGCTATATAAGCAAGTTTTGAAATCAGAATTCTAATGTGAATTTGCTGAGGAAAGAAGTCGGTTACAGTAAAAATTTGTCACCCAGCCTTGGTTTTAACCCCATAAGTTTTGTCTCAATTAGTGCATAAATACATGTAAATGTTATGACTTCATCAAAAAGAGCAACAATCCTGATGTACAGTCCTGCTGTATTTGGCTATATCTGTGGAAAGCACAAGGTTGAAAAACAGACTTTGTGCATCAAGTATACATGGCTTTTTTTTGAGTAGAACATGGACACCAGGATACGTCTTGGGCTCCATATATAGTTTGCAAAACGTGGGGAACTCCTATGAGAGTGGACAAACTGTGAAAGAAAAAGTTTAAACTTTGGTGTTCCAATGGTATGAGGAGAACTGAAAAACTACCATGGCTATTGTTATTTTTGTCTTGTTAAGATTAATGGCTATAATCGGTACAAAAGAGCTGTGTGGGATCATCCTAACTTGGAATCAGATCAGCAAGATGATCTATTCCACATGGCAATGAGTTTCCCATACCAATATTTACCAGACTACAAGACCATCTACTGTCAGACTCTGAATACAGGCAGGGTTTGGAGTGTATGGCAGATAGTAGCAGTGGATATGAATGTGATGGAAGCTTTCAATGCCTCAACCACTAAACCAAAAATAACTCAATTACCTGATTTGAGACTTAAATCTGTCCAAGCAAGCATCTGAACATTTACGTCCAGACTTAATGAACAAAATATTATAAATGGGGAAGTTAAAATTACAGCCTATCAAGCATGAGAAGAGAGGTTACTACCATATTTCAACCAAGAGAAAGAACTTGTACACTGCACTGATATTCCAGGAGTTGTACTTCGAATAGGACTAACTAAATATCGACCATAAAACTGGTGATTTTTAATAGACAGATCCATTATAAGTTTGAAATGTGTTCTCCTGCACAAATGTAATGCGTCTTTACCCATTGCTCATTCAACAAAACTTAAAGAAAGATATTCAAATTTAAGATTGTATTACAGAAAATCCATTATCATGAACATCAATGGTTTATTTGTGTTGATCTAAAGATGGTGAACGTCTTGCATGGACACCAATCTAGATACAAAAAATACCCATGCCATATGTTCCTTAGGAATAGCAGGGCAAAGCAAGATGAATGGATAAAAGTGTCATTGCCTATAAGGAAGAAATTATTGTTGGCACTGCAAATATCATCAACAAACTGCTGGTGGATTCTGATGGGCGAACCACTTGGGGTCTGTAGTGCTTGGGACCCGGTTTGGACTTTTAAAGCAAGCAAACAGTTAATAAACATAATATATTTACCGGGTCCACATCTCCCTTCCTGCTGTGCCACAGCGCTACGTCACTTACAGGCTAAATAAACAACTTCACTGCATCACTTACAGGCTGCTCATTATCTTCTGGACGCATGTGGTTGGCTGTTGGAGCCAGTAAAGTAAATATTCCCAGAAGATAATGACGCAATGCCGCAGAACAGCTGGAAGGAAAAATGCAGAGCCTGTAAGTATAATGATTATGTTTATTAACTGTTTGCTTACTTTAACAGCTCGACACTACAGCCCTCGACCGGCTCACCCATCACTACTGGGGGACAAGAACAAAATAATTGTTCTACAGCTTCATATTAAGCTAGGATTAATGAAGCAATTTTTTAGGGCTTTGGATAAATCGGGTAACTCGCTATACTCGCAATGAGTAGGTAGCAGTACTCGCTACTCGTTGCGAGTATAGCGAGTCCGAATACTTTCGCAGTGTATCTATAGATACACTGCGAAAGTAGCCTAAAAGTGAATAAAAGATGTTAAAAAACAATGAACTTACATACTCACCTGTCCGACGCCTGCACGGGGACCGGAGAACCTCACCTCCGGTCGCTGGACAAGGACCTTTCACTACCAGCCAATCAGATGGCCGGTAGTGATCTGGCCAATCAGATGGTGCCACGTCACAACTATGTCATCGCTAGCGGCCACCTGATTGGCCAGTTTGCAAGGTCCTGATAGAACAGTAGTTGCAAATTGGCCAATCAGGTGGCCGCTAGCGATCACGTGGTGTGACGTGGCGCCATCTGATTGGCCAGATCACTACCGGCCATCTAATTGGCTGGTAGTGAAAGGTTCTTGTCCAGCGAGCGGAGGTGAGGTTTTCCGGTCCCACTGCAGGTGTCGGACAGGTGAGTATGTAAGTTTATTGTTTTTTAACAACTTTTACTCACTTTTAGGCTACTTTTGCAGTGTATCCATAGATACACTGCGAAAGTATTAGGACTACTCGCTACTCCCGAGTACACATAAGTACTCGGAGAGTAGCGAGTAGCCTGAATACCGCTACTATTCGACAAATTCCAAATAGTAGCGAGTATACTCGCTCATCCCTAGTAACTGCTTTAAGTACATTTGTAGATCATGTCCTGGAACTGAGCATGGAAAAACTAAAGGCTGGAATCTTCAATGATCCTCATATTCATAAACTCAAGAATGATTCCAATTTTACCACATGCATTAATGACACCTGGAAGAGTTTTGTCTCTGTTGTGAGGAACTATTAGGGTAATCACAGAGTAGATTAGAGTAGAATTATGAAGAATTGGTGCAAGATATTCTTGGTAACTTCAGAAATGTTTGTGTTAAAATAAGCATAAAGATGCATTAGCTACATAACCATTTAAACAGATTTCCAGATAACCTTGGAGACTTCAGCGAGGAACAAGGCAAGAGGTTCCACCAGGATATGAAGGTGATGGATGAGAGATATCAAGAACGATTGGACATTCGCATAAAAGTAAGCTACTGTTGGAGTCTCCAATGTGATTGTCTTGATGATACACATAAAAGGAAATTGCATAACAGCATTTTATTTAATCATTAACATTAACTCCTTCACCCCTGGGTGATTTTCAGTTTTCTGGTTTTCATTTTTCCCTTTCCTTCTTCCAAGAGCCATAACATTTTTATTTTTTCATCATTATAGACATATGAGGGCTTTTTTTGTGGGACGAGTGGTACTTTTGAATTACATCCAAGTGCGGTGAATTAAGAAAAGAAAGTGCAATTACATAATTGTTTTGGGGATTTTTTTCATTCATCATGTTCACTATATGGTAAAACTGACATGTCAGTATGATGCCTAAGGTCGATATGAGTTTGTAGATACCAAACATGTTATTTTTTCTTTTATCTAAGGCTAGGGTCACACTTAAAACCTGAATTGCGTTCAGCGCATCCAGATCAGGATGCGGTGAACGCAATTGGCTTCACACAACCAGCAATCCGGGAACCGGATTGCTGAAGCTGCAATCCGGTAACCGGATTGCTCAGGATGTGTAATCCTGAGTAATGCGGTTCCCGCATATACTTTGGGCAGTGCTACCCATAGATCTACTGTAAATGGCTTCAGGACCTCGGACAGCGCACATACTATAGCAATAGCTATAGTATGCGCGCTGCTCTCAGAGGAGCCCGGCGCTTTCATTGATAAAACTGTACCCCCTAGAGACATTATAGGAACATTTAATAATAAAATTTAGAGTTTATATACACACAGAACACCTTGCGTATCCCGGCGGGAGCCGGGATAAGCAAATTTTATGCGGGGACCGCATTGCTCAGGATGACATATCCTGAGCAATCAGATTGCCGCATTGCGGATGTTAAAACCGCTCCGAAAACTGCAACCTGCATGATTTTTCACGCAGGCTGCAGAGTTGGAGACGGAAACCAGATTGCTTGTGAAGCAATCCGGTTTTTATCATAGGCTCCTATGAGGAGCGTTTCCTGATCCAGTTTTGAGCTTTTTAAAAGCTCAAAACCGGATCAGGTTTTTTTTTAAAAAAAAAACGGATTTGTGACCCTAGCCTAAGTGGTGTAAAACATTCAGAAGTTTTGGAAGAAAAATAATTTCAATTTTAGCGCCATTTTCCACAACCCATAGCATTTTAATTTTTTATGATCTGGGACAGTTTGATGGCTTATTTTTTGCATCTTGAGCTGTTGTTTCTAAGGGTATGTGCCCACATAGTGGTTTAGTGACATTCAAACCGTCAGTAAACCGGTGGAAATTTGCAGGAGCCTAGAGTTCTGAGCTTTGAAGTCTCCAGCTGTTTCCCAGCGGTTTCCCAGCGGTTTCCCAGCGTTTTTTTCAGAGTGTGCACAGCGTTTTTCAGTCGGTTTTTCCGGCGGTTTTTCCGGCGGTTTTCTATGGAGGATTTTGTTCATGAAAACGATCAAAAACCGCTGAGAAGAATTGACATGTTGTATGCTCCTAAACCGCTAGGAAACCGCTCAACCTCTGGCAGATCCGCTCACATAAACCCACTATGTGTGCACAGCGTTTTCTAAATTACATAGGGTTACTTGTAAGTCCTAACGCTGCTTAGGATTTACATAAATTTAAATAAAACCTATGCTAAACTGCCGGCGGTTTTCGCTGCTAAACCGACGTTAAACCACTATGTGGGCACATACCCTAACAATACCATTTGGGTAGATGCAATGTTTTGATTGCCTCTTATTGCATTTTATTGCAATACGGTGACCAAAAAAATGTAACATTGGCCTTTTCATTTTTTTTTCTGTTACGGAGTTTACATATTATTTACTGGTTTTAAATTTTGATAGATTGGACATTTCTGAATGCAACTATACTAAATATACCGTATATACTCGCGTATAAGCCGAGTTTTTCAGCCCAATAATTGGGCTGAAAAGTACCCCCCTCGGCTTATACGCGAGTCAATACGGCAGCCCCGGCAGCCCCAGCAGCCCCAGCAGCCCCAGTAATCCAGGCCCCCCCCAGCCTTGCTCCGGTAACCTGTAAAGTAAAATATACTTATCACTGTCCCGCTGACGTCCGCGCCCGCCTGCTGCTGACACCGCGATCCTCCATCTTCATGCGTCTTCTTCCAACTTCCTGTGTTCGTCGCCGGCAATGATGTCATTGCCGGCGCCGAACACAGGAAGTCGGAAGAAGACGCATGAAGATGGAGGATCGCGGTGTCAGCAGCGGGCGGGCGTGGACGGCAGCGGGACAGTGATAAGTATATTTTACTTTACAGGTTACCGGAGCAAGGCTGGGGGGCCCTGGATTACTGGGGCTGCTGTATACTACCGCTGGGGCTGCTATATACTACCACTGGGGCTGCTGGGGCTGCTGTATACTACCACTGGGGCTGCTGTATACTACCACTGAGGCTGCTGGGGCTGCTGTATACTACCACTGGGGCTGCTATATACTACCACTGGGGCTGCTGGGGCTGCTGTATACTACCACTGGGGCTGCTGGGGCTGCTATATACTACCACTGGGGCTGCTGGGGCTGCTATATACTACCACTGGGGCTGCTATATACTACCACTGGGGCTGCTGGGGCTGCTGTATACTACCACTGGGGCTGCTGGGGCTGCTGTATACTACCACTGAGGCTGCTGGGGCTGCTGTATACTACCACTGGGGCTGCTATATACTACCACTGGGGCTGCTGGGGCTGCTGTATACTACCACTGGGGCTGCTGGGGCTGCTATATACTACCACTGGGGCTGCTGGGGCTGCTATATACTACCACTGGGGCTGCTGGGGCTGCTATATACTACCACTGGGGCTGCTGGGGCTGCTGTATACTACCACTGGGGCTGCTGTATACTAACACTGGGGCTGCTGGGGCTGCTGTATACTACCACTGGGGCTGCTATATACTACCACTGGGGCTGCTGTATACTACCACTGGGGCTGCTGGGGATGCTATATACTACCACTGGGGCTTCTGGGGATGCTATATACTACCACTGGGGCTGCTGTATACTACCACTGGGGCTGCTATATACTACCACTGGGGCTGCTGGGGCTGCTATATACTACCACTAGGGCTGCTGTATACTACCACTGGGGCTGCTGGGGCTGCTATATACTACCACTGGGGCTGCTGGGGATGCTATATACTACCACTGGGGCTGCTGGGGATGCTATATACTACCACTGGGGCTGCTGTATACTACCACTGGGGCTGCTGGGGATGCTATATACTACCACTGGGGCTGCTGGGGATGCTATATACTACCACTGGGGCTGCTGTATACTACCACTGGGGCTGCTATATACTACCACTGGGGCTTCTGGGGATGCTATATACTACCACTGGGGCTGCTGTATACTACCACTGGGGCTGCTATATACTACCACTGGGGCTGCTGGGGCTGCTATATACTACCACTAGGGCTGCTGTATACTACCACTGGGGCTGCTGGGGCTGCTATATACTACCACTGGGGCTGCTGGGGATGCTATATACTACCACTGGGGCTGCTGGGGATGCTATATACTACCACTGGGGCTGCTGTATACTACCACTGGGGCTGCTGGGGATGCTATATACTACCACTGGGGCTGCTGGGGATGCTATATACTACCACTGGGGCTGCTGTATACTACCACTGGGGCTGCTATATACTACCACTGGGGCTGCTGGGGCTGCTATATAGTACCACTGGGGCTGCTGGGGCTGCTGTATAGTACCACTGGGGCTGCTGGGGCTGCTGTATACTACCACTGGGGCTGCTGGGGCTGCTATATACTACCACTGGGGCTGCTGGGGATGCTATATACTACCACTGGGGCTGCTGGGGCTGCTATATAGTACCACTGGGGCTGCTGGGGCTGCTGTATAGTACCACTGGGGCTGCTGGGGCTGCTGTATACTACCACTGGGGCTGCTGGGGCTGCTATATACTACCACTGGGGCTGCTGGGGATGCTATATACTACCACTGGGGCTGCTGGGGATGCTATATACTACCACTGGGGCTGCTGGGATGCTATATACTACCACTGGGGCTGCTGTATACTACCACTGGGGCTGCTGGGGCTGCTATATACTACCACTGGGGCTGCTATATACTACCACTGGGGCTGCTGGGGATGCTATATACTACCACTGGGGCTGCTGTATACTACCACTGGGGCTGCTGTATACTACCACTGGGGAGGCCTGTATACCACTGGGGGGGCCTGTATACCACACTGCTGGGGCTGTTGTATACCTGTGCTGGGGTCCACCCTCGGCTTATACACGAGTCAATAGGTTTTTCCAGATTTTTGGGGCAAAAGTAGGGGGGTCGGCTTATACACGGGTCGGCTTATACACGAGTATATACGGTATGTATTTTGTTTTTTTAAATAGTTTTATTCTCAATGGAGCAAAAGGGGGATGATTTGAACTTTTGTGTTTATTTATTTTTTTCATATTTTTGAAAACGTTTCTTTTTAACTTTTTCTTTGACATGGCCCCTTAGGGCGCCTTTGCACTGCACAGTGCGATCGCTTGTGTTATGCAGAAAGGTGCTTCACCAGCCCACTGTATAGCACAAATGATCACTTTCTGCCAGCAACATCACTCGGGAATTGCTGGTAGGAAGTGATTCATGACAACATCTGGAGTCATCAACATATTGAGACCTCGTGATCACATCACGGGTCTGCCAATGCAGGGCATGGAACAGCGTTATTCCGGGCACCGTGCTTTGGATCGCACTGTCAGTGATTGACCGCACAATCCAAAGGGTTAACAGTGCCAATTGAATTGCTGATCTGATCAGTGCTGTTAGCTACACGTCAGCTGTTCAGATCAGCTAACATGTGTGGGGGATGATGCGAGCTCCGTACCTGAGCTCGCATCAAAGAGAGAGATATGACCAAAGATGTATAGATAACTTGGTCTTGAAGGGGTTAATAACCATAGCTAATCAATATTAACTTAATTAGTTACCCAAATTGTACATTTTGTCACTGTTAGATATTTTTGGTTTATTTTTTGTATGATTTTAGACTATTTACTTACTAGCTGTAACAAAAAAATGGTATTCTTGCAATTCTGAATGCTTTCCAATTGTAATGCATTAATTAATTTATTATTAATTAACTATTAACTCAGAAACTACAGCCAATCTGGAAAACCAAAGTAATATTTTTAAATGACACCATACACTTAAAAACCGTTCAGACATTGTTGGCACCAAAATCACTATATACCATTGAGACCCTGTTTTAATTATGGGTGCAGTTGCTGCAGTATATCATAGATGTATAAAGTTTCAGCCACACAGAGTAGTGATGATGAGACTGCTACAGCAATCCATTGCATATCACTTGAATCTTAGATTTCTATTTACAGACTGAAACTATATTTCCCATTTTCAATATGGCACATCAGCACTGAATTAGTAAAACACAATCACATTAGGCCAAAACCAGTGGTGTAAGTTGATGCTTATGGGCCCCAATATAAAAGCTCCAACGGGACGCCAATTATTGCAAACCTTTAATAGCATTAGTCTTTTTCTGTAGGCCGCACAGACTTTTAGGGCACCCTAGGTTCCAGGGCCCAAGTGCAATTTCAACCCCTGCATCTATTGTAGTTATGCCCCTGGCCTTAATCAATCCCTATCCTGTGTGCTCCAGTCCCTACTGAGTGTTCCAGTCCCTACACAGTACAGGTGTAAAATGGCATTCATTGGCCAGCCCCTTTGTTTTCTAATACCTGGGTTTGACTCCTAATTGGCTGTGCTACATCATTTGATTGCAGCTCTGCAGCACATTATGGGGAAAACACACCAGACACTATTAACCTGTTCAGTGAGAGTGTGCAGCATGTTTTAAATTATGTTGGCCATTTTTTTAAATTGTTGAACTGCGAATCCTATTGCAGATTGTTCAGCTTCTCGTGAAATTAAACATTTCAGGAAATTTGACTCAAATTCAATCCTATGCAGATCGATCCACTCATCTCATATTTTCATTTGAAGACCTGACACTTACCATACATATTTCATTTTTTCCTGGTATAAATGCTACTGTTTTTATGAATTTCATTGTTATTCTTTACTTCTTGCGCCTCGGTTTTTCTGGAATATCGCCTTTTGTGTATTTAAATCTCCTCTTTTTAGAGAGCTGAACATGATCTTTAGGGTGACTCCAACAGAGAAGAGTTCATGACCATGCCCACCTGGCTAAAAAGTCTAGGTTTAGATATTGGGAAAAAGTGGCCATACTCAGGATTAGATTCATGCACGTGTTAACGACCGAGACGCCAGTCATTTGTGTGTGAGTGATACAGTGCTGCTATGAATGACACGGACTCCAAAAATAGTGGTAAATTAACTCTTTTTAATGGTTTCAAAAAGATAACAAATTCAAACTTTGCAAAAGCGATATGGGCCCCAACAGCCCGATCACAGTGCACAATTTATGCCGCCTGAGAGAACTCACGTACCTGTTTTGCAGAGAGGGAGCACAATTATCTCAGACTAAACCAACCCCACCCTTACTCCATACAGAGCCTACCCAGGCTCTTACTGCAGCCGCGGCACGTGTTCCCCTCAGGATATAATCTTACACCCCCCTCCCACGCTATGTACAAAATATTTCGGGATCCCTGATTCCCTTATATAAATCTTTCCCACAACCTATTTACAGCAAATGCAGTTTTGCCTCCTGCATGGGGTGAAAACTCTTTAAGGCCCCTTTCACATCAGCGGTAATCGCTGATTGCGGCAGTTGCAGTGAAAAAAACGCAACTGCTGTGGTACAGTTGCGGTTTCGGCACTTGTGGCAGATGCGGCCGCAAACAAAACGCGGTCAGCCGTGGTTTTCTCGCGGCCACATCTGCCGCAAGTGCCGAAACCGCACTTGCCGCACCTGCCGCACACTTAACGCAAGCCCCATAGACATTGCATGGGGCTTGCCGCAAGTGCGGCCGTTATGCGGTAATCGCGGCAGTTGCGTTTTTTTCACTGTGATCAGCTGATGTGAAAGGGGTCTAACTTGGTAATGTACAGTTTACAGAGTGTATGTCATTTCACCCTCACAATCAGCCACTGATGTATATAAGATCTTCCTCACACTGGGTACAACCCAGTATAACAGGGATGGTGATAATTCTCTCAGTTCTACAGTGTCATCCACATTCGGCTTCTCTTTGCATCTCACACTCGTGCAAGTTTCAATATTTAATATCTTGTATAGAACAAGTCTGGTCGGTCTCTCCTCAGGAGTACACACAGAATAGTCCTTTGTAGTTTCTGGCTAACTCACCCTGTCTGACTATCCATATATTGACCGGTCAATCTTATGTACTCACAGAACACGGCTTATCTTTCAGTCCACGGTGTAGATCAAGCCCTTGACTAATTCTAATACTGTTCAAGCCAAACGCGTCCTTCCATAGATCCACTAGCCCCTCAGAACAGCCGACACATCTTCTTTTCTGTGTAGGATCTCCTCAGGCATCTGTCTCAGTGAATTTACTTCAGGAGACTGACTAAAAATTACTTCCTGGTTCCAGATCTTTCTACTCGTGTCCACTGATGACCTCCAGTGGCCGAACTGAGTTACTACAGATCATTTATTTTAACAGTGTTGAACTTAATATTAGAAATTAGATGGTGGCCCGATTCTAATGCCACAGGATTTGCATTACAGAAAAACAGAAGTAGACAATTATATAGTAGATACCTACAGCAGTACCAGTGTGCAGCGGTGCCAGTGTGCAGTGGTGCCAGTGTGCAGTGGTGTCGAAGTCCAGGAGGGAACAATGGGCGGATGCGGTCAGGAGGGGGCCGGGGAAGAGCGGCCAGGTGCGGGCAGGAGGAGGCGGGGGAAGAGCGGCCAGGTTCGGGCAGGAGGAGGCGGGGGAAGAGCGGGCGGGTGCGGGCAGGAGGGGGCCGGGGGACAGTGGCCGGGTGCGGGCAGGAGGGGGCCAGGGGGACAGCAAATGGGTGCGGACAGGAGGGGGCCAGGGGGACAGCGACCAGGTGCGGGCAGGAAGGGGCCGGGGAGCAGCGACTGAGTGCGGGCAGGAGGGGGCCAGGAAACAGCGGCAGGAGGGGACCGGGTAAGAGCGGCTGGGTGTGGGCAGGAGGGGGCCGGGGAAGAGTGGCCAGGTGCGGGCAGGAGGGGGCGGGGGAAGAGCGGGCGGGTGCGGGCAGGAGGGGGCCGGGGGACAGTGGCCAGGTGTGGGCAGGAGGGGGCCAGGGGGACAGCGACCAGGTGCGGGCAGGAAGGGGCCGGGGAGCAGCGACTGAGTGCGGGCAGGAGGGGGCCAGGAAACAGCGGCAGGAGGGGACCGGGTAAGAGCGGCCGGGTGCGGGCAGGATGGGGCCGGGGAACAGCAGCCAGGTGCGGGCAGGAGGGGGCCGGGGAGCAGCAACTGACTGTGGGCAGGAGGGGGCGGAGGGCCCCTCCTGCCCGCACCCAGCCGCTGTTCCCTGGCCCCCTCCTGCCCGCAGCAGAGTGCTTAGCAGAGTATACGGTGGCTCAGTGGTTAGCAGAGTTAACGGTGGCTCAGTGGTTAGCAGAGTACATACGGGCTCAGTGGTTAGCAGACTTTACGGCAGCTCAGTGGTTAGCAGAGTATATGGTGGCTCAGTGGTTAGCAGAGTATACAGGGGCTCAGTGGTTAGCAGGGTATACGGGGGCTCAGTGGTTAGCACAGTATACACTGGCTCAGTAGTTAACATTGTATACAGAGCCTCAGTGGTTAGCTCTCTGTGGTGGCTCAGTGTTTGGCACAGTATATGGTGGCTCAATAATTAGAACAGTAATGTGGCTCAGTGGTAAGCACTCACTGTATACGATGACTCAGTGGTTGGCACTGTATATGGATGGTGGCACAGTGGTTAGCACAGTATGGTGGCTCAGTGGTTAGCACTGTATGGTGGCTCTGTGATTAGCACAGTATAGTGGCTCAGTGGTTGGCACTGTATATGGTGGCTCAGTGGTTAGCACAGTGTGGTGGGTCAGTGTTTAGCACAGTATGGTGGCTCAGTGGTTAGCACTGAATATGGTGGCTCAGTGGCTAGCACTGTACGGTGGCTCAGTGGTTAGCAATGTACAGTGGCTCAGTGGTTAGCACTGAATATGGTGGCTCAGTGGCTAGCACTGTACGGTGGCTCAGTGGTTAGCAATGTACAGTGGCTCAGTGGTTAGCACTGTATGGTGGCTCAATGGTTAGCACTGCACTGTGACTCAGTGGTTAGCACAGTATGGTGGCTCAGTGGTTAGCATTGTACGGTGGCTCAGTAGTTAGCACTGTATGGTGGCTCAGTATTTAGTAGTGCGCAGTGGGTCAGTGTTTAGCAAAGTATGGCGGCTCAGTGGTTAGCACAGTATATGGTCACTCAGTGGTTTGCACAGTACGGTGGCTCAGTGGTTTGCACAGTACGGTGGCTCAGTGGTTAGCACAGTACGGTGGCACAGTGTTTAGCACAGTATGGTGTCTCAGTTGTTAGCACAGTATGGTGGCTCAATGGTTAGCACATTATGGTGGCTCAGTGGTTAGCACTGTATAAGGTGGCTCAGTGGTTAGCACAGTATGGTGGCTCAGTGGTTAATACAGTATGGTGGCTCAATGGTTAGCACATTATGGTGGCTCAGTGGTTAGCACTGTATAAGGTGGCTCAGTGGTTAGCACAGTATGGTGGCTCAGTGGCTAGCACTGTATGGTGGCTCTGTGGTTAGCACAGTATAGTTGCTCAGTGGTTGGCACTGTATATGGTGGCTCAGTGGTTAGCACAGTACGGTGGCTCAGTGGTTAGCACTGCGTGGTGGCTCAGTGGTCAGGCTGAGTGGTCACCGCAGGATGGAGGCTGAGTGGTCAGTGCAGGATGGAGGCTGAGTGGTCAGCGCAGGATGGAGGCTTGATGGTTAGCGCTGGATGGAGGCTCGGTGGTCAGCGAAGGATGGAGGCTCGGTGGTCAGTGTAGGATTGAGGCTTAGTGTTCAGCAGAGGATGGAGGCTCAGTGGTCAGCAGAGGATGGAGGCTCAGTGGTCAGCAGAGGATGGAGGCAGAGTGGTCAGCAGAGGATGGAGGCTCAGAGGTCAGCACAGGATGGAGGCTCAGTTTTCAGTACAGGATGGAGGCTCAGTCGTCAGCAGAGGATGGAGGCTCAGTGGTCAGCACAGGATGGAGGCTCAGTGGTCAGCACAGGATGGAGGCAGAATGGTCAGCGCAGTATGGAGGCAGAGTGGTCAGCACAGGATGGAGGCAGAGTGGTCAGCGCAGGATGGAGGCTCAGTGGTCAGCACAGGATGGAGGCAGAATGGTCAGCGCAGTATGGAGGCAGAGTGATCAGCACAGGATGCAGGCAGAGTGGTCAGCGAAGGATGGAGGTAGAGTGGTCAGCGAAGGATGGAGGCAGAGTGGTCATTGTAGGATGGAGGCAGAGTGGTCAGCACAGGATGGAGGCAGAGTGGACAGTGCAGGATGGAGGCTCGGTGGTCAGCCCAGGATGGAGGCTTGGTGGTCAGCACAGGATGGAGGCTCAGTGGTCAGCACAGGATGTAAGCTCAGTGGTCAGCACAGGATGGAGGCTCAGTGGTCAGCAGAGGATGGAGGCTCACTGGTCAGCAGAGGATGAAAGCAGAGTGGTCAGCGCAGAATGGAGGGCCAGTGGTCAGTAGAGGATTGAGGCAGAGTGGTCAGCAGAGGATGGAGGCTCAGTGGTCAGCAGAGGATGGAGGCTCAGTGGTCAGCGCAGGATGGATGCAGAATGGTCAGCACAGGATGGAGGCAGAGTGGTCAGCGCAGGATGGAAGCTTGGTGGTCAGCGCAGGATGGAGACTTGGTGGTCAGCAGAGAATGGAGGCTCAGTGGTCAGCACAGGATGGAGGCTTAGTGGTCAGCAGAGGATGGAGGCTCAGTGGTCAGCAGAGGATGGAGGCTCAGTGGTCAGCAGAGGATGGAGGGTCAGTGGTCAGCAGAGGATGGAGGCAGAGTGCTCAGTAAAGGACGGAGGGCCAGTGGTCAGCAGAGAATTGAGGCAGAGTGGTCAGCACAGGACGGAGGGCCAGTGGTCAGCAGAGAATTGAGGCAGAGTGGTCAGCAGAGGATAGAGGCTCAGTGGTCAGCACAGGATGGAGGCTCAATGGTCAGCACAGGATGGAGGCTCAGTGGTCAGTGCAGGATGAAGGCAGAGTGGTCAGCACAGTATGGAGGCAGAGTGGTCAGTGAATGATGGAGGCAGAGTGGTCAGTGAAGGATGGAGGCAGAGCGGTCAGCGAAGGATGGAGGCAGAGTGGTTAGTGCAGGATGGACGCAGAGTGGTCAGCGCAGGATGGAGGTAGAGTGGTCAGCGCAGGATGGAAGCAGTGTGGTCAGCATAGGATGGAGGCAGAGTGGTCAGCACAGTATGGAGGCAGAGTGGTCAGTGAATGATGGAGGCAGAGTGGTCAGTGAAGGATGGAGGCAGAGCGGTCAGCGAAGGATGGAGGCAGAGTGGTTAGTGCAGGATGGACGCAGAGTGGTCAGCGCAGGATGGAGGTAGAGTGGTCAGCGCAGGATGGAAGCAGTGTGGTCAGCATAGGATGGAGGCAGAGTGGTCATTGTAGGATGGAGGCAGAGTGGTCAGCACAGGATGGAGGCAGAGTGGACAGTGCAGGATGGAGGCTCGGTGGTCAGCCCAGGATGGAGGCTTGGTGGTCAGCACAGGATGGAGGCTCAGTGGTCAGCACAGGATGTAAGCTCAGTGGTCAGCACAGGATGGAGGCTCAGTGGTCAGCAGAGGATGGAGGCTCACTGGTCAGCAGAGGATGAAAGCAGAGTGGTCAGCGCAGAATGGAGGGCCAGTGGTCAGTAGAGGATTGAGGCAGAGTGGTCAGCAGAGGATGGAGGCTCAGTGGTCAGCAGAGGATGGAGGCTCAGTGGTCAGCGCAGGATGGATGCAGAATGGTCAGCACAGGATGGAGGCAGAGTGGTCAGCGCAGGATGGAAGCTTGGTGGTCAGCGCAGGATGGAGACTTGGTGGTCAGCAGAGAATGGAGGCTCAGTGGTCAGCACAGGATGGAGGCTTAGTGGTCAGCAGAGGATGGAGGCTCAGTGGTCAGCAGAGGATGGAGGCTCAGTGGTCAGCAGAGGATGGAGGGTCAGTGGTCAGCAGAGGATGGAGGCAGAGTGCTCAGCACAGGACGGAGGGCCAGTGGTCAGCAGAGAATTGAGGCAGAGTGGTCAGCACAGGACGGAGGGCCAGTGGTCAGCAGAGAATTGAGGCAGAGTGGTCAGCAGAGGATAGAGGCTCAGTGGTCAGCACAGGATGGAGGCTCAATGGTCAGCACAGGATGGAGGCTCAGTGGTCAGTGCAGGATGAAGGCAGAGTGGTCAGCACAGTATGGAGGCAGAGTGGTCAGTGAATGATGGAGGCAGAGTGGTCAGTGAAGGATGGAGGCAGAGCGGTCAGCGAAGGATGGAGGCAGAGTGGTTAGTGCAGGATGGACGCAGAGTGGTCAGCGCAGGATGGAGGTAGAGTGGTCAGCGCAGGATGGAAGCAGTGTGGTCAGCATAGGATGGAGGCAGAGTGGTTAGCACAGGATGGAGGCTCGGTGGTCATCAGAGGATGGAGGCAGAGTGGTCAGCAGAGGATGGAGGCAGAGTCGGCAGCAGAGGATGGAGGCTGAGAGGTCAGCACAGGATGGAGGCTCAGTTTTCAGTACAGGATGGAGGCTCAGTCGTCAGCAGAGGATGGAGGCTCAGTGGTCAGCACAGGATGGAGGCTCAGTGGTCAGCACAGGATGGAGGCAGAGTGGTCAGCGCAGGATGGAGGCTCAGTGGTCAGCACAGGATGGAGGCAGAATGGTTAGCACAGTATGGAGGCAGAGTGATCAGCACAGGATGGAGGCAGAGTGGTCAGCGAAGGATGGAGGTAGAGTGGTCAGCGAAGGATGGAGGCAGAGTGGTCAGCACAGGATGGAGGCAGAGTGGTCAGCGCAGGATGGAGGCTCGGTGGTTAGCCCAGGATGGAGGCTCTGTGGTCAGCACAGGATGAAGGCTCAGTGGTCAGCACAGGATGTAAACTCAGTGGTCAGCAGAGGATGGAGGCTCACTGGTCAGCTGAGGATGGAAGCAAAGTGGTCAGTGCAGAATGGAGGGCCAGTGGTCAGTAGAGGATTGAGGCAGAGTGGTCAGCAGAGGATGGAGGCTCAGTGGTCAGCGCAGGATGGATGCAGAATGGTCAGCACAGGATGGAGGCAGAGTGGTCAGCGCAGGATGAAAGTTTGGTGGTCAGCACAGGATGGAGGCTTGGTGGTCAGCAGAGGATGGAGGCTCGGTGGTCAGCACAGGATGGAGGCTTAGTGGTCAGCAGAGGATAGAGGCTCAGTGGTCAGCAGAGGATGGTGGCTCAGTGGTCAGCACAGGACAGGGCCAGTGGTCAGCAGAGAATTGAGGCAGAGTGGTCAGCACAGGATGGAGGGCCAGTGGTCAGCAGAGAATTGAGGCAGAGTGGTCAGCAGAGGATAGAGGCTCAGTGGTCAGCACAGGATGGAGGCTCAGTGGTCAGCACAGGATGGAGGCTCAGTGGTCAGCACAGGATGGAGGCTCAGTGGTCAGTGCAGGATGGAGGCAGAGCGGTCAGTGCAAGATGGAGGCAGAGTGGTCAGCGCAGTATGGAGGCAGAGTGGTCAGGGAATGATGGAGGCAGAGTGGTCAGTGAAGGATGGAGGCAGAGTGGTCAGCGAAGGATGGAGGCAGAGTGGTTAGTGCAGGATGGAGGCAGAGTGGTCAGCGCAGGATGGAGGCAGAGTGGTCAGCGCAGGATGGAAGCAGTGTGGTCAGCATGTGATGGAGGCAGAGTGGTTAGCACAGGATGGAGGCTCGGTGGTCAGCAGAGGATGGAAGCAGAGTGGTCAGCACAAGATGGAGGCTCAGTGGTCAGCAGAGGATGGAGGCTCAGTGGTCAGCGCAGGATGGAGGCTCAGTGTTCAATGCAGGACGGAGGCTCAGTGTTCAGTGCAGGATGGAGGCTCAGTGGTCAGCGTAGGATGGAGGCAGAGTAGTCAGCGCAGGATGGAGGCAGAGTGGTCAGCTCAGGATGGAGGCATAGTGGTCAGTGAAGGATGGAGGCAGAGTGGTCAGCACAAGATGGAGGCAGAGTGGGATGGAGGCAGAGTGGTCAGCGCTGGATGGAGGCAGCGTGGTCAGCGCAGGATGGAGGCAGAGTGGTCAGCGCAGGATGGAGGCTCAGTGGTCAGCACAGGATGGAGGCAGAGTGATCAGCGCAGGATGGAGGGCCAGTGGTAAGTAGAGGATGGAGGCAGAGCGGTCAGTGCAAGATGGAGGCAGAGTGGTCAGCGCAGTATGGAGGCAGAGTGGTCAGGGAATGATGGAGGCAGAGTGGTCAGTGAAGGATGGAGGCAGAGTGGTCAGCGAAGGATGGAGGCAGAGTGGTTAGTGCAGGATGGAGGCAGAGTGGTCAGCGCAGGATGGAGGCAGAGTGGTCAGCGCAGGATGGAAGCAGTGTGGTCAGCATATGATGGAGGCAGAGTGGTTAGCACAGGATGGAGGCTCGGTGGTCAGCAGAGGATGGAGGCAGAGTGGTCAGCACAAGATGGAGGCTCAGTGGTCAGCAAAGGATGGAGGCTCAGTGGTCAGCAGAGGATGGAGGCTCAGTAGTCAGCAGAGGATGGAGGCTCAGTGGTCAGCAGAGGATAAAGGCAAAGTAGTCAGTGCAGGATGGAGGGCCAGTGGTCAGCGTAGGATGGAGGCAGAGTAGTCAGCGCAGGATGGAGGCAGAGTGGTCAGCTCAGGATGGAGGCATAGTGGTCAGTGAAGGATGGAGGCAGAGTGGTCAGCACAAGATGGAGGCAGAGTGGGATGGAGCCAGAGTGGTCAGCGCTGGATGGAGGCAGCGTGGTCAGCGCAGGATGGAGGCAGAGTGGTCAGCGCAGGATGGAGGCTCAGTGGTCAGCACAGGATGGAGGCAGAGTGATCAGCGCAGGATGGAGGGCCAGTGGTAAGTAGAGGATGGAGGCTCAGTGGTCACCGCAGGATGGAGTGCCGGTAGTCAGCGCAGGATGGAGGGCCAGTAGTCAGCGCAGGATGGAGGGCCAGTAGTCAGCGCAGGATGGAGGGCCAGTGGTCAGCGCGGGATGGAGGGCCAGTGGTCAGCACACGTCCATCCCCCTTCCCATCTGCTCCGGTTTCACCCGCACCCAGTGTTTACATCACCGCCAGAAGCTACAGCAAGTAATGAGCGGTCATGTGATAGGCGGACTGAAGTGACATGCACAGAGCCTGTCACATGACCGCTCATTACCTGCTGTAGCTTCCGGTGGCGATCTAAACACCTGGTGCTGGTGAGACCGGAACAGGGGGGAGCGGGGGGTAATGGATTGGGGGGATGGAGATGGAGCGAGGAGGGGAGATGGAGCAGGGGGAATGGAGTGGGGGGGGAATGGAGCAAGGGGGTGGGAATAGAGTGACGGGGAAAATGGAGCGGCAGGTGGCAGCGGCGGGCAAAAGGGGGCCGGAGGTGGGCGCGGGCAGGAGGAGGCTGACAGCGCTGTGTCTGTGAGGCCAAAATTGTGCGTCGCATATTGGATCGCGGCCGCAGCGCGCGGCTTTTTTGCATACGCTGCGCTTATTGTTTGCCGCGGCTGGCGGTGACCAATGAGCGCTGGCGCGCGATTTCGGCCTCAGACGGAAATGGTCGCAAGACAATTATATAGAAGATACATTTCAGCATCCTTACACACAAACAAATGAAAAGCAATGCCAGAACCAGAAGAACAATGGCATTTACTTACACTGGATGTAAAAATTACACACACACACACACACACATATATAGTCATGACTGAAAGTGTTGGCACCCTTGATATTGTTATACACATTTATTTCCTTTGTGTGTATTGGAACAACACAAAAAAAGAAGCAGATGAAAAAAGGCAAATTGAACATAATTACATACAAGCCCCCCAAAATGGCCAAAATTGTTGGCATTCTCAACTTAATATTTAGTTGCACAGCATTTTGAATAAATGACTGCCATCAATCACTTCCTATAACCATCAACAAGCCTCTTACACCTCTCAAATGAAATTTTTAACAATTCCTCTTTGCAAACTGCTCCAAATCTCTTATATTTGATGGGTGCCTGCTCCCAATAGCAATTTTAAGATCTTTCCACAGGAGTTCAATAGTGTTTAGATCCAATCTCATTGCTGGCCACTTCAAAACTCTCCACTGTTTTGTTTCCATCCATTCCTGGGTGTTTGTTGAACAGGGGCGTAACTACAATAGGTGCAGGGGTTGCAATCACACCCGGGCCCTTAAGCCAAGGGGGCCCCAAAAGTTCAGAAATAGATTAAAGACTAATGCTATTAAAGAATTGCAATAATTAAGGTCCCCGTTGGAGATTTCGCATCGGGGCCCATGAGCTTCAAGTTATGCCGCTGTTGTTGAAGTATGCATCCAGAGGCACCAGGTGGCTGTATGGAGGGATTCATCCTGTATAAACCATTATCTGTACAAGAACTGGATGACATGATGACAAATGCCTATTAAGACATACTCATGAAAGCCCGATACGTAGGCCCTTTGATGACCATCCCCTGGATGTCTTCTCTATGACGCTACTCTTATACCTTGGAAGAAATTTATGGCCATTCCATTGATTTTGACCAACTTCTGCTCCCTGGTCTTGCTAGCCCATTGAAATATCTTTCTCTCTGGCTTGTAGAGTCATAAGACTGAACAATAAATGTATACCCCAAAAGACTTCTGATGAGCCTTCTAATACATGAGAAGGCGAAACGCGTCAAGCATTTGGTGGTTCCATTTATATAAGCTTGGGAATCCAGAAACCCATGGTTATTCAGAATCCTATTTGATTATTATACCAGGTTTTGGAATGTTTTCTCTTTTCCCTCGTATGATTGTCTTCTCTGGTGATATATTCTCCTGAAGACACCAGAACATATATACAGGATATATCCTGAGGGTTCTTTCTCCAATGGATTATACCTTGAATCCTTGTGGTTAAAAAGAGTCTGACCTTCCTACTAATTTTCTCACTTGCATGTGTATATATTAATACATGTCTGGCCTCCCATTTTTGTATATGTGTGTAAACGTTTGTCTAATTTGTAGGTTTCTTACTTTTAACTTTTTGATATTAATAAAAAGATATATTTTTAACAATAATAAGTTGGTTTCACCTGGTTCTGATATACACTAAAGTATGCTTGGGGTCATTGTCCTGCTGAAAGACCCATAACCTCTTATGCAAATCCAGCTTTCTGACACTGGGCACTACATTGCGACACAAAACTCTTTGATAAACTTCAGATTTCATGATGCCGTGCACACAGACAAATCACCCAGTGCCAAAGACAGCAAAACAACCCCAAAACATCTTTCAACCCCCCACCAAATTTGACTGTAGGTACTGTGTTCTTTTCTTTGTAGACCTGTTCTTTTTTTGGTAAACAGTAGAATGATGTACTTTACCAAAAGCTCTATGTTTGTGTCATCTGTGCAGAAGACAATTTCAACGATTCTGACTTACCCATGTACCTTTTGGCAAACTGCAGTCTAGCTATTTTGTTTCTCTGTGTCATCAGAGGGGGTCCCCTTGGTCTCCTGCCATAGCATTTAATTTGATTACATTTTCAAGAGACAGTTCACAAAGACATTGATGCACCCTTAGCCTACAAGACAGCTTGAATTTCCTTGGAACTTGAAAGGAGCTGCTTAGTCACCATCTGAACTATCCTGCATTGCAATCTTTCATCAATTGTTCTCTGCCACTCACATCCAGGAAGGTTAGCTACAGTACCTTAGGTTGTAAACTTCTTGATTTTGTTGCACATGGTGGACAAAGGACTATCAAGATCTGTGGAAAAGGATTTGAAACCTTGGTATTTTTCAACAATTTTGGTTCTCAAATCCTCAGTCTTCTGCTCCTCCTTGTGTTCTCCGTGCTTAGTGCGTCACAAATAAACACACAATGGAAAGATTTAGTTAACTTAAATGACAGATGAACTTTAAGTGCAATATATTACTTTACTTAGCCCCTGTGTTTGAGCCCATTTATCCTTGCATACTCTTTACTGGAAAACAAACAGCATCATGTATATTCCCCTGGATAATATATACTCAAGCACACACCTATTTGTATATTTCAGAGATAAATATGTTATTGAAGGAAACCACAAGCAAAACAAAGTTTAACTTATTCTTAAAGGACTATTAATCATTAGGCTTCGATACACTTCATGCAAGTCTATGAGATTTAATTAGAAAAATGTTTTGTTACAGAAGTAAAGACATTCATTGTGTAAATTGCTGGTTTGAGACAATTTAAAATAACAGTAGAAGACAATTGTTTATAATAAATTAACACATCCAAAACCATTTCTATTTAGAAGCAGATGTGCAGTTTTCATTGTTCAATTACTTGCATAATTAAAATAATTTAGAACAAGCAATACATAATATTGGGATGTTTCCCGAGAAGCTATGTAAACACTAGTTAATGATACAAATGGGGATATAATATTTTGAATTAAAGAACTTACATTTTTAGAGAGATTTATACTCTACTGAACACATAGTTTGGAGGCAGAAAACACTAAAGAAAAGTACAGTATTTTTGCTATATAGAATTCTAATAATAAAATACACAAATATCTAAAGTTGAGTGTATGTATTATTATTATTATTATTATTTATTTATTTATTTATTTATAGAGCACCATTCATTCCATGGTGCTGTACATGAGAAAGGGTTGCGTACAGACGAGTTACAAATATAATGAACAAAGTGACAGACTGATACAGAGAGGAGAGAGGACCCTACCCTTGCGGGCTTACATTCTTTGGGGCAATGGGGTGGGAGACAGTAGGTTGGGTCTGCTCGGGTGGTGCTGGATTTCCAGGTCCGGTGGCGGTGGAGCGCCGGGTCCAGTGGTGTTGAGGCAATACCTCCCGGCTGTCTTTTGATCAGCTCTGCACTTTCTGCCGCCTAGCAACGGCTGGCGTCATGTGCCATTCACTATTGCCCATGCGCGGGTGGCGCCGCGTCATCAGCTGTGACGTGCAATATCGACATCGCTACCACGCATGCACGCAAGTCCACAGCGTCGTCTTATGATGACGCGTGCGTTCCAGCGGCCATTATGGCGGCAGCAGCGTGCGTTCCAGGGGCTGGAACAGCCGGTTAACAGCTGAGTTTTGGGTAGAAGGTCCTATGGGGTGAACCGGGGAGTATATTGGTTAATTTGATCCCCTATAGGGGTGGCAATGTGCCTGTTTTGGTGCTTATCATTAGGGAGGGATGGTGCAGGAAGTGCCTGATATGGGGAGGTGGCCTAGCACACTCAGACCAGATATAAAGGCGCGACTGCTAACACAGTTGCCCCTCCCCTTATCTGACCAACATTGTGTGCACCTGCTGAGTCCACAATAATGGAACTGAAGTATTCTGCCTCCTGATGAAGAAAAACGCGTGGAGGCGTGCGGGGAGTGACCTGTGACCCTGTGATAAAGCTAAGTACTATACCTCATTTCCCTCATGAAGCATGTGTAACCGCACTATCTGTACTATCAATGGAGGCGAGCACGTAGCTAGCTATTGAGAGTGAAGGGATAATCTGGCTGTCGGACACTGTATTATCTACTATTGCCAGTGGAGTACTCAGCTACGAGGTACAGGTCCTTTTAATACTGGGACATGGGCGTAACCTACTTAACCCGTTGATACCACCCTGGGGTATGACATAAAGGTGGGGAGCACCATCTTCTTCCTTACAGGGTGAGCTCAGGGTGAGTGTAGTAAGAGCCGATGAGGAGTGGGGGCGCCATATCGATTTAAGGGCGCCGACCCCCGCTTGCAGGTAGGGAAAGGAGGGAGACAAAAACTTGTAGGGGTAGCCCCTTCCTTCCTTACTATCACCTGTGCACCCAGTTTTTAACGGGTTTGATGGGTATTTAGCATACGTGCTCAATAAAAACTATCTTTTTAACAGGAATAATGTTTATGATTTACAATTTCACCATCCGTAAGCTGTTGGCTACAGAAATTCTGCCTTGTGGTGGAGGATTTTAGAGAACTTATGTTTGTTGCAGTGCCCCAGTACCAGATGCCCAGTCACCACTACTTCTCCAAGAAGGGCGTGCCTTCGCTACATCAGCATGTCGCAGACAACATCATCGCTTCCTTGAGAAACTCTGTGTGTGACAGGGTGCATTTCACCACAGACACTTGGACCAGTATTACATGTCGGTGACTGGGCACTGGGTAACTATGATGAGAGCTGGAGAAGGGTCTGCTGTACAAGTCTTGCCGTCCCAACGAGTTGTGCGTCAATCCTCGGAACGTAGCAGTTCCTCCACTGCTTCTGCCTCATCAATCTTGTCTCGGTCCTCCACTGCGCCCAAAGCCTGTCTGGTAATGCAACCCACGTTGTAACTGTGCACAAAGAATCCAGCACACCTCCTTACTATGCAGGCAGCAGGGCTCAACGCCATCAGGCGGTGTTTTCCTTGAAATGTCTGGGAAATGTGAGTCACACAGCTGAGGAGTTGTGGTCAGCTCTGGAGACCGAGTTTTAGCAATGGTTGTCTCCACTCAACCTGCAGCCAGGGAAGGCTGTGTGCGACAATGCTGCAAATCTGGGTGCGGCCCTTCGCCGGGGCAATGTAATACACGTGCCTTGTATGGCTCACGTGTTGAACCTCGTTGTCCAGCAATTTTTAACACATTATCCTGGCCTAGATGGGCTTCTGCAGAGGGCACGGTCGCTGTGTGCTCACTGCCGGCGTTCGCGTCCCGCAGCTCAATGACTTACATCGCTCCAGAAGTCTTTCAGCCTGCCGGTTCACCGTCTGAAATGCGATGTGCCGACATGCTGCACATGCGACATGCTGCACATGTTGCAGCGACTGTGGCAGCACCACCAAGCCCTGGTGCAATATGTTATGACATATAGCCTGGGCCAACAAGATCCAGAGGTGGGGCAGATCATGCTGCTGGAGTGGTCTCAGATCAAGGACCTATGCACCCTTCTGCACAGTTTTGAAATGGCGATCAAGATGTTTAGCGCTGATGATGCCATGATCAGCATGACTATTCCTGTCATCTACATGCTGGAGCACACTCTAAACCAGAGGTCCCAATGTCAGTCCTCGAGGGCCGAACCAGTGCAGGTTTTCAGGATCTCCTTAGTATTGCACAGCAGGCAATGATTCTAATCCCTGTGCAATAGTAAGGAAATCCTGAAAACCTGCACTGGTTCGGCCCTCGAGGACTGACATTGGGGACCTCTGCTCTAAACAGTATTCAGTGTCAGGTGGTGGGACAAGAGGAGGTGGAAGAAGTACAGGAAAAGTCCTATGTGGAAGGGATAACAAGATCACCAAGGTCCTCATGGTCAGCAGCACCAAGACGGCAGGCATGGTAGGGTGGGGGAGACGGATTATCGAGAGCGCATGGTAGCAGCCAAACTGTTGTGGAATGTGCAGGAGCCCAGTAAGAAATGGAGGACGAACTGTCGATGGGCAAGAAAGACTCAGCAGATGAGGAAGACCTTGATGACATTTCTGTTGTGTGAGGTCGGGGGGAGAGGGCAGAGGAAGGAAGCATGATTCTCACCTCGCCAACACAACAAGGACTTGGTCCTCCTGGATGCGCAAGACACACAAGCGCCTTCTTGCTGCACTACCTGCAACATGACCCTCGGATTGTCCAAATTAGAAGTAATGCCAACTACTGGGTTGCCACCCTCTTAGAACCCCGGTACAAGACAAAATTTGGTGAAATAATTCCTGCCATAGAAAGGGACGCACGCATGCAACAGTATCAGCAGAAGCTGTTACACAATCTTAGATCGGCTTTTCCACAAAACACCAGTGGTACACAGCGTGAATCTCACAGGAGTATCTCCAAATGAACATCGATGCCATGACTGTGGAACTGGACCCTTGCTCATTTTGGGCTGCCAATCTGGAAAAAATGGCCTGAGCTCGCCACTCACGCCTTGGAGATCCTGTCGTGCCCTGCAGCCAGTGTTCTCTCTGAACGTGTCTTCAGCGCTGCTGGTGGTTTGCTGACTGATAAGCGCACGCGTCTGTCAAGGCAGAATGTAGACAGACTAACGTTCATCAAGATGAACAAGTCATGAATCCACAAGAACCTTTCTACCCCTGTGTCATCCTGGGGAGACAAAAGGCTTGTGGATTTTTGAATGTGCTGCAGGACAGTCAAAAACAATTTTAAGCTTGCAACTCTGGGGCAATTGATGCCACTTAAGTGGTGTCTGTGCCCCAATTTTTGGAAAAAATGGAGACTCTTTTTGGAGTCCCCTTGCTGTGTTTTATATGAGTTTAGAAGGGCATGACATGTCTATATCTGTGTCTCCTCCTCCTTTTACTTGTCCAGCTCTTTTCTTTTCGCATTTTTATATGTACTTGTCACTTTTCCATGTGATTGTTGTGTCTTCTGAGTAGTTTGTCACCTTTTGGACACCTTAGAAGGTGTTTTCTATGTGTTTGAATGTGTTTGTGTTTGCCTGCTATTGTTTTCAATGGTATTCGACGGTGTTTGATGGTGTTCGACAAACATTCGACGGACATTTGACAAACACACACCTTATTCGACCAATCAAATCAAATTCAAACACTAGGGTGGTGGCTTATCTCTTCTCTGTATGCCCCCTACAAGGTCATTAATAAATATGTTAAAAGGAAGCGAGCCCAATACTGACCCTGTGGTACCCCACTGTTAACTGTGATCCAGTCTGAGTGTGTTCCATTAATAACCACTCTTTGTTTCCTTTTCACTGAGCCAGTTCTTAACCCACTTAAACATATGTTCCTCTATCACTATTGTTCTCATTTTATGTATCAACCTTTTGTGTGACACTGTACCAAAAGCTGTTGAAAAGTCCATATACACAACATCCACTATATTTTGAGTCTGGAACTTACCTCTTCATAGAAGCTGATCAGATTAGTTTGACAGGAACAGTTTCTCGTAAACCCATATTGATACTGGGTCATGAGGTTGTTATTCTTTAGATACTCCAGTATAGTATCTCTTTGGTTTTATCGCCGCCAAATTCCCGAAATACACGCCGCAATAAGGATGCAATTTGGCGGCGATAATTCCAGAGAGAAATATCGCCGCCAAAAATGTCTCCGCTGGTTGTGGCATGAGAAGGTACCCTTAATTGTCAATCTCTTAGGCCCCTTTCACATCTGTGCATTTGCTGCGTTTTGCTTCATTTGCGTTTTTATGTGTTTTTACCGCAAAAACGCATCAAAACGCATGCGTTTTTGTCCCCATTGATTTTAATGGGAACGCATGAAAAACGCATTTCAAAACGCATGTGCGTTTGGGAAAACGCAAAACGCATGCGTTTTTGCAAACGCAGCTCAAAACGTGGCAAACAACGTTTTGGGCTGCGTTTGCAAAAACGCATGCGTTTTGCGTTTTTGCAAACGCACATGCGTTTTGACATGCGTTTTTGCATGCGTTTTTCATGCGTTCCCATTAAAATCAATGGGGACAAAAACGCATGCGTTTTGATGCGTTTTTGCGGTAAAAACGCATAAAAACCGCAAATGAAGCAAAACGCAGCAAACGCATAGATGTGAAAGGGGCCTTATATCTCCATCTACTGGGCTGAAAATCCCATAAAGAGCTCACAGGTTATCTAAGGCTACATTCACACTGTACGTTTTAGGTCTGTTTTTGCTCATCAGTTTTTACTGCCAAAACCAGGAGAGGAACAATTAGAGGAAAAGTATAAGGGTGTTTTCACATCTAAGGTTGGTGTGCGTTTTGCTAAATTTGCGTTTCTAGGCGTTTTTACCGCTAAAAACGCATAAAAACGCTAGCGTTTTTGCCACATTTATTTTAATGGAAACGCATGTAAAAACGCATGCAAAAACGCACATGCGTTTTAAAAAACGCAAAACGCATGGATTTTTGCAAAAGCCGCGCTAGACGCATTTCCCGACGTTTTGTGCGGCCTTTGCAAAAACGCAGGCGTTTTGCATTTTTGAAAATGCACATGCGTTTTTGCATGCATTTCCATTAAATTCAAAGGGGGCAAAAAGGCTAGCGTTTTTATGCGTTTCTAGAGGTAAAAATGTCTAAAAACGCAAATTTAGCAAAACGCACACCAACCTTAGATTTGAAACAGGCCTAAGGCTCGGGTCACACTTTGACAGGTAATTGCGGTGACCGCATCCAGATCCAGATGCTGTAACCACAATTGCCTTCACACACATTTTTAGTGAAAAATGTGTGCTGTCAACCGCAATGCGGTAACCTGATTGCTCCAGATGTGTAATCCGGAGCAATGCGGTTACCGTCTACTTTGTTCATCCCTTTAAGGTTCCTGAAGGTGTGAAAATGACCTCTGCAACGTGTATAGAGTTTCCAACTGAGATCTTTCTTCCATGGTACAAAAAGCAAAAACGTGCCTTTAGGAGCAAAATTATCCTCATGCATGTCAATGCAACATCTCATGCTACAAAAAATACCTCTGTGCCATTAGCTGCTATGGGCATAAAAGGAGATAAACTCATGGTGTGGCCACCATCTTCCCCTGACCTCAACCCTATAGAGAACCTTAGGAGTATAATCAAGCAAAAGATCTATGAGGGTGGGAGGCAGTTCACATCAAAACAGCAGCTCTGGGAGGCTATTCTGACATCATCCAAAGAAATACAAGCAGAAGCTCTCCAGAAATTGTGAAGGTGATATCAAAGTAGGGTTCCTATGTTAACATGTAACTTGGCCTGTTAGGATGTTTTGGAGTTAAATAGCTTTTTATTTCAGTGAATGTGACCTGTTAATGCTGCAAATTCAACAAATGAGCATTTTCAGTTCTTTTAAACAAATCAGATGTTTCCAAACTCTACTGTGTGTAATAATTTGGAACAATGCATTTAGAGTTTTTTTAATTTTGAAAATTATACTGTTATCATAGGGAGATTTATTCAATAAAATTTGATGTATACTCTAAAGTGTGATGACTTTTATTACACTGACTGTCATTTGCACCAACCATTTAGAAAAATCAGAGAAAAAAAACATTTGCATAATAATTTGGAACACAGTGTACAGTCCTCAGAGGTGGCGTGCAAAATCTGTAATAATAAACTTCAGTAGAGGCATTAAAATCAATAATTTGACTACTACATGTATGAAATGGAACGTGGCCCAACAACATATTTTACTCTAGCAGACTTACTGAACTAAAAGGGGGACTAGCGGGCCTCACTGAACTCCATCCACCACATCAACTTCATCTGCTGCTTCTTCTCACTGTCAAGTGTTTTCTGAAAGGTCTCTGGCTGCAGGACCTCTACTTGTTTTCCCACTACAGTCGGGGTGAGTGAGAACTTGTCAGCTGTTACAGAAGTTGACCCGCCTTCTGTTTTTGACCAATCTCAGACACCGAGCACACCACTTCTTTCTCAACCTGCACCTCCCTCATAGTGCAGCAGTTTGTCTGGTACACCCTGCTCCACTCTCACTCAGTAAAACATCCAGCCCTCGTTCCTGCTGTTGTGGTCATATAAAAGATTATTTCCTCCAACACATCAAAAAGCTTGAACTTCATTATCTCCAATTTGCTGGCAATGGACATGTTGCCTTTCCATCAGGTGGACACAGATGGTTTCTGAAAATTGATGGCTGTTGTAGCCCCCCCCCCCGCCCGTATCAGTTTCCCAGTCTACAATGCTTCTCTAAGAAAGCTATACCTGCGCTACACCAGCATGTCACAGACAACATCACCTGTTCCTTGAGAAAATCTGCGCATGACAGGGTGCATATCACCACTGACACCTGGTTAAACAAACAGGGGCGTTACATCTCACAAATTGGGCACTAGGTGACTCTGGTTGCTGTGGGGCCAGGCAGTAAAGGGGCTACTCCCCAAGTCTTGAAATTCCCCAGACTTTTGAAACAAACCTCTTTATGTACTGTTTCATCCACTGCCTCTGCCTCTTTCAACTCCTCTAGGTCCTCCAGCTGCACCCTTAATCTCTCTTTTAATGTTCCAACAGTCCAAAGAGAAACCCTCCACCTCTGTACTGTGTTGCCAGAACTTACCACCTTTAGGCAGTTTTGAAATTAAAATGCCATGGAGATTTCAGTCAAATTTGTCCTCTGGGACTTAAAATTCTTTCATGCTGGGAACTTAAAGGGATCCTGTCATCTCCAAAAAGCCACCTAAACTACAAAAACATGTCCCTGCAGCATCCTATCACTAATCTCACACTCCTTTTGTCTCCTAAAAGCATCCTGTCAAAGTATATAAAAACAATTTTATACTCACTCATTAGGCATTATGATTAGTAGGGGCTATATTCTTTAGCCCTTAGGGCATGTTTGTTTTGCAGGGTCCAGGATCAACCCTCTCTCTCTCAGTGCTGCTTTGCTTGTGCAGGCTTTGCCCTCCCCTCTCTGTCACTCACATAATGCAAATCATTAGTCCTGCCTTCAGCTCCACATCACAGCAGCACAGACAGATAGAGGCTGGATCCTGGAGCCTGCAAAACAACACACCCAAAAGGCAATTGCATATAACCCCAACTTCATTACCATCCTAATGACTAAGTATCAAAGTGTTTATTTCAACTTTGAAAGGAAGCATTTAGCACAGAGAAGGATGGTTATAATGCTAATAGGAAGGTGAAAGTACATGTGATGATAGGTTAGGTCGCTTCTAGGAGGTGACAGGATCCCTTTAAGGGTACCTTCTCACGCCACAGTCGCGGGAGACATGGGAGGCGATATTTCTTCCTGGAAGTATTGCTGCCAAATTGCCTCTTTATTGCGGCGTGTATTTCGGGAATTTGGCGGCGATAAGACAAATGTCGCCTGGTTTCGATTTTACAGCACTGCTCTAAAATTGAAACCAGGTGACATTTGTCTTATCGCCGCCAAATTCCCAAAATACACGCCGCAATAAGGAGGCAATTTGGCAGCGATATTTCCGGGACGAAATATCGCCTCTAAAAATGTCTCCCGCGGTTGTGGCGTGAGAAGGTACCCTAAGGTGACAACTAACAGACCTACATTATAATTACCTGACTGACTGCATTCACATTAGTGGAGGGTGGAAAATGCAATGGTAAAATTTTTCACGATTTTTCCTGTAAAAGGAACTCATAATCCTTCAGCATACCAAGACATTTTGGACTTTGGTATGCTATACATTTGGAGGAGGCTCTCTTTGCTCTGTGAATTGAGTCACAGTCCTGCTAGAACAAAGTCAATAAAGTCATACTGTAGTTAAATATTTCTAGTGTAGAAGAACTTGACTGATTCCATGGAACTCCTTATGGATAATGAAGAATGGAGAGTGCTAGCCAGTCCCTCTCATTTAAAGGGAACCAACCACCCCAAATGACCCCCCAGACTGTTAATATGTGTCCCTACACCCAGCACACACATTTGGGGCAATCGTTTTTGCTAAAAAAACTGTTTAGTAGAAGCTAAGATATAGCTTTATGAAGTTTAATAAATTCAGCCGAATGGGTGTTACCTAGCTTTGTCCTCGTGCCTGTCAGCCTCCTCTCCCCCCCTCCCTTCAGTGAAGCCCTTCTGTGCAAGCCAAAAATGAAAGGGGGCGGGGCTCCGGCATGGCACGATTTAGCCCCGCCCCTTTCATGACGCGGCCAGGCTCTTAGAAGGTGAGAGGGGCGTGCATAATTTATCAGGCAGCAGCAGACAGGCGGGGCATTTTCGGATTGCACAGAAGGGCTTCACTGAAGGGAGGGGGGTAGAGGAGGCTGACAGGCACAAGGACAAAGCTAGGTAACACCCATTCGTCTGAATTTATTAAACTTCATAAAGCTATATCTTAGCTTCTACTAAACAGTTTTTTTAGCAAAAACGATTGCCCCAAATGTGTGTGCTGGGTGTAGGGACACATATTAACAGTGCTGGGGGGTCATTTGGGGTGGTTGGTTCCCTTTAATATCAGTATATGTAATAATCACAAATTCTCTTTCTTAAGAATGGGGAAATATTCAAACAGACACACTCCATAATCTTTATTTTTTTTTTTTATTTGTACATAGAAAATAATAAAAAAGGATAATTAGACAAGCTGATGGCATTTTATTGTCGTACAGTACAACAACAATATCTCACAAAAAGTCATTTGCACGGAACCTTTTTTGCTGAAAAAAAGATGAATAAATCTCTTGGAAAAGCTGTAATTTGACTTTTGTAAAATATTATTATTACTAGTAATTAAGTGTATTCTACAAAGTTGAACTCCCGAAGTTATGCAGATTCTCCCAGAAAAATTTATTTTCAGCAAAGTTAGTCACTGTAAATTGGATGTCCCTTATTATGCTCTGGGGAGGCTCTTTTTCCAGTCGTGAGCTGCATCTTCTGAACTGTTCACTGTAGGCCGTGACCAGTCCTTGGAGGACGTGAAATGAACAGTGACTAGTTATGAGCGAGTAAACTCGTTACTATTCGCTAGTTGCACCGATAGTACAGTATTCGGCATACTCGGTACTCTTCGAGTGTTTTGGATTTTACTAGTGATATTCGAGTGAGCTGCCTAGCATGTATGCTGACTTATTTTCAGAGAATAAACATGCTGGAATTGCTTGTCAATCATAGTAATGCCATATTCATCTTTGGTAATTACTGTGATTGGCTGGTGCAGTATAACCAAAGGAAAAAAGACGCTCTAACCAAAGGGCTGTAAAAAAGCATAGCTGGATGAGAACATGCTCAAACTGCATTGGAACAGCATACAGACATAATATAGACTATGTCTGCGTATTGTTCTGCCATACAGCTGTATCCTCTGAGTGACAGGACCTAGTGAAGATAGATGGTAGAATAGGTAGCTTGAGCGTACCAGACTCCCACTGCTCCTTCCAGGTCCACTCACAGTCTCCCGCGTTCCGGCTTAATCACTTCCGTGGCCACCCATTAAGGTACTTGCATATTCACTGCACTGACCAGCAAACAGCCAATCACAGAAGCTCACACTCTGTGAGTGCCTCTGTGATTGGCTGTTGCAGTCAGACTGCATTTCTCCAATCTGTAAGATGATTGTGCTTGGTAGCCATACATATTAGTGTATGGCAGCCAACCTGCCATCATAGGGTGTTAAATAAATGAATAAATGAATAAATAATACAAAAAGACACGTGGGACTTCCCAGTATTTTTAACTCTAGCCCAGTGAAAGCAGACAACTGTGAGCTGCCACCCTCAGCTCCGTAATTATACCTTGGCCAAGGTAAAATTACACAGGTTAAGGCTGGTATTCTCAGTGGAGTGAGGTCCCATTGTTTTAGGGCCCGCCCCCAAGCTAAAGAGTAGCAGCCCGCAGCCACCCCTGAAAACTGCGCTTTCATAAAGTAAGACATAAGGTCATTGTTGCCATAGTAACTGCTGTTGCTTTGGAAACGGTGACCTCACTGCTTACTATACCGTTGGTCTCAGAACTGTCATTCAGTGATCAGAGACCATGGGGAGCAGATGTGTTTTTTTCCTCCCTTTGGTCTCCAATGTAGCAGAGCTGATTCTGTCCAGGAAGAGAGAAGACAAGGATCATGGAAGGGTATGAGGTAGGGACAGGGTAAGTAAGATGGAGCCACTAAGTGTTTGTTTGTTTTTTTGAATAAAATCATTTTTTCTCTGTGTTGTGTCTTTTTTACTATTTATTTGAAACTCTTAATGGCTGGGTCTAACTTGGCCTGACATTAAGAATCTCAGGGATTAATACCAGCTGGCAATACAAAGCTGGTTTTAACCCCTTATTACCTAGTGTGCCACTGCCACCATAGCCACTGGGATAGCCTGGTAAGGCACCTGGAAATGGTGCTATGATGAATTCACCATTTTCAGGGGCAGTTGCAGACTGCTATTCTTTAGGGTGGGGGGCCCTAAAACAATGGGTCCTCACCCCAATGACAATACCAGCCCTCAGCTGCCTAGATTTACCCTGTTAGGCAATTAAAAATAGGACAGACCCCATGCATTTTTTTTGCCAGCCGTGGTAAAATTACGCAGCTGAGGGTGGCAGCTCGCAGCTGTCTGCTTTCACTAAGCTAGACTTAAAAATGCTTCAAAGCCACACTCGTTTTTTTTTATTATTTATTTAACACCCTATGGTGGTTGGTTGGTTGCTATACATTAATGTGTATAGCAACCAAGCACAATCACCATCTAGATTGCAGAAATGCACTCTGACTGCAACAGCCAATCACAGAGGTGCTCACAAAGTGAATATGAAAGTAACTTAATGGGCAAAGTGATTGAGCAGGAGCGCAAAAGATAGAGCTGACCTGGAAGCAGCAGCAGGAGTCTGGTAAGCTCAATCTACCTATTCTACTATCTATCTATCTTCACTAGGTCATGTCACTCAGAGCAGACAGCTGCATGGCAGAATAGTACGCAGACATAGTCTACATCATGTCTGCATACAGCTCCAATGCAGTTTGAGCACATTATCAGCCATCTGTGTCTTTTCACAGCCCTCCCAGACTTCATCGTAGGGTCCAGCAGAAAATTTCGTTTCCCATCGACTCACATTGTACTCGCTATTTGGAACGAATACGCGAGTATTACAAAGTACTCATTACGAATGTAACAATTACGAATATTTCGGTACTCGCTCCACACTAAGGCTGGGGTCATAGTTGATCCATTATTGGCCTCGGATCTGTTATTGGCATCATTTTTTGCACTTTTTTGTTCTAAGTCCAAAAACTGATGCCAAAAACTGATGCTGAACTCAAGTTTGACTGAAATGGTGTCAGTTTTTTTACTGGACCCAAAAAACGCTGCTAGCAGCGTTTTTGGGTGCAGAAAAAAACCGGATCCATTTTTTTTAACATGGGGCCCTATGGGAAAACGGATCCTGCAAAAAAAATGGCACAAAAAAAAGATCCGTTTTGTAGAACACTGTTTAGGGAAAAAATGACAAAGTACAAAAAAAGCAGAGCTGCACAGGAAGGTCAGAAAGCACCCTAAAAACAGATCTGTTATTGAGAACAAGGGAAAAAACTGATGCCCAAGTGTGAACCCAGGCTAACAGTGATTTGTAAGATTTCATCACTCATGGATATATGGGCCAAAAATGAACAAACTGTAACTACAATGGCAGAAAAAAAGGAGCAGATAGCAAGGGAATTATTTATAGAGATTGATATGCATCACATATCCCTAATGTCATGATGTGCTGAATGAAGTAATTCAGAGGACTTGAATGAACAGGACAAGAGATGCGGTGCATTACAGGGCAAAGAAGAGGTGGCTTTGAGGACTAGACAGAGGGCAGAAAGCAGCAGAAAGGCTGGAATGGTGATTTTTTTCCCCAATATATTCTGTGTGCAGTTCAGTAAAATGGTAGCCAACAGAATTTTGTTTTTGTAGAGTACAATTCAGTTCCATTTGAATGAATTTTCTCATCTCTAGAATTGAATGAACAAAGTCATCTACAAGTCTATTAATAATTGGCCCAGACTCATAAAGGTTACAAGGTTTATTGTAACATCAAGCTCATTTAGCTTTTCATCAGAGAAAATCTACATTTGAAAAAGCCAAGCACCGTGCTAATGATTTCTACAGTTAGGAGACAATAGATGCAAATTTTATACTAATGAGGCCTTAAAATGTCTATTTATAATGATTTCATAATCATAATTCTTCAACTTCATAAATCACAAAAATACTCTTTAATAATTCATTAGGAAAATTGAAAAAAATTCTATTTATGCACTGGCTTTTAAATAAACAGAATTATGTGAACTAAATATTGAAGCCACTGAAAAAGGCTTACTGCAAGTAATAGGTATGTACAGTGAGTACGGAAAGTATTCAGACCCCTTTAAATGTTACACTCTTTGTTTCATTGCAGACATTTGTTAAATTCAAAAAAAGGTAATTTCTTTCTCATTAATTTACACTCTGCACCCCATCTTGATTTAAAAAAACAGAAATGCAGAAATTTTTGCTAATTTATTATTAAAGAAAAATTGAAATATCACATGTTCATAAGTATTCAGACTCTTTGCTCAGTATTAAATAGAAGCACCCCTTTGAGCTAGTACAGCCATGAGTCTTCTTGGGAATCATGCAACAAGTTTTTCACACCTGGATTTGGGGGTCCTCTGCCTTTCTTTCTTGCAGATCCTCTCCAGTTCCGTCAGGTTGGATGGTGAACCTTGGTGGACAGCCATTTTCAGGTCTCTCCAGAGATGGTCAATTGGATTTAGGTCAGGGCTCTGGCTGGTCCTTTGTAACTTTAGCTGTGTGCTTAGAGTCATTTTCTTGTTGGAATGTGAACCTTTGGCCAAGTCTGAGGTCCAGAACACTCTAGAAGAGGTTTTCATCCAGGAAATCTCTGTACTTGACTGCTTTCCTGTTTCCTTCATTTGCAACCAGTCATCTAGTCCCTGCAGCTGAAAAACACCCCCATAGCATGATGCAACCACCACCATGCTTCACTGTTGGGACTGTATTGAGCAGGTGATGGGCATTGCTTGGTTTTCTCCACACATACCGCTTAGAATTATCACCAAAATATTCTAATTTCATCTCATCAGACCAGAGAATCTTATTTCTTAGTCTGGGAGTCTTTCATGTGTTTTATTTTGTAAACTGTATGCTGGCTTTCATATGTCTTGCACTGAGGAGAATATATACTAAAAATAAGGAAACAAAAGTGCAATAGGATCTTATCCTTTTAAAGGGAATCTGTCAGCTGTTTTAACCCTTGTAACCTTTCCCTACCTGTCCCTGCAGCCACCTACTACTGTCCTAACCATCCCTCTCTGACCAATATAGCATTTATAACAGTGGAATAGAACAGTTTTTAAACTTACAAAATCTCTGACGATGGGCGTTCCTGACGGGTAGGCGGTGTCTCCAGGGCCGCGCTACCCCCGCATCACTGCTCTAATGACCCCCTGATGGGCAGCATCATTCCTTCAGGACCGATGTCCTGATTTAAATCTCAACACCCCGCACTTCCTGGTGTATGATGCAATGCTGGGCACCGCATCACGCCACGTCATATCCGGGCATGCGCAGTGCGCCGGGTGTAGAACGCCCAGGCCGCCTTCAACATGCGATCTGCGCATGCGCTGAAGGCGGCCTTGTGTCAGCGCAAGGTCGCCAGGCAACAAGCTTTGTTCAGTTTTAGATGGGCGTGTATAATTTGAAGAAGGAGCCTGACTGATCATGACTGAAATAATATGGAGCCCAATCTTGGTGACTGAAAAAGAAGGTATATGATGCCTTCACCCAATTCTAAAAAGTGTTTTTTTTACAGGGAACCTTTGACAGAGAATACCATGTTAGTGATGCACAAATGCATCACTAAAAAGACATTGGGGGCAGTTTAATATAGGAACATTACATGACAGGTTCCCTTTAAAAGCACTATACACACATGGTCAAAATTGTTGGTACCCCTCGTTTAATTGAAAAAAAACCTACAACGGTCACATAAATAACTTGACTCTGACAAAAGTAATAATAAATAAAAAAAAATCTAGGAAAATGAACAAATGAAAGTCAGACATTGCTTTTCAACCCTGCTTCTACAGAATTAAAAAAAAAATTAAACTCATGAAATAGGCCTGGACAGAAATGATGGTACCCCTGAAAATAAGTGACCAAAGGGACATGTTAAATGAAGGCGCGCCCACTAATTAGCATCACGGGTGCCTACCATCTTGTAATCAGTCAGTGGGCCTGTATATAGGGCTACAGATACTCATTGTGCTGTTTGGTGACATGATGTGTACCACATTCAACATGGACTAGAGGAAGCAAAGGAAAGAGTTGACTCGGGAGATTAGAAAGAAAATTATAGACAAGCATGTTAAATGTAAAGGTTATAAGGCCATCTCCAAATAGCTTGATGTTCCTGGGCCCATTCTGGTAAAAATCAATTATATAATTAATGGGAGGATACTTTATACAGTTGTGCTCCAAAGTTTACCTACCCCGGCAGATTTTTTTTGCCTTCTTGACCTTTATTTAGAGAATATGAATGATAACACAAAAAACTTTTTTTTCCACTCATGGTTAGTGGTATGGTGAAGTCATTTATTGTCAAACTACTGTGTTTTCTCTTTTTAAATCATAATGACAACCAAAAACATCCAAATGACCCTGATCAAAAGTTCCCTAGTGATATTGGCCTGATAGCATGCACAGAAGTTGATACAAATGGGTTTGAATGGCTAATAAAGGTAATATCCTGTTGGAGGCCTGGTGGTGGCGCACCTAAACCACACTAAGAAGAAGTTTCCTAGGGTAGCCACCACCAGAGCCACTATATCTAGATGTGTGACAGCTCACCAACGATCACTAAATGATGCCCTAACGGCCGCGCTCCTGTGAGATCGTTGGTGAGATCGTTACGACATTGAAGCATGTAACGGTACCTTTACTCATATCTTTTGGTCTTGCCCGCAGCTTAAAAATTACTGAGATGCAGTTCAAGATCTTATAAATAGGGTTACCAATCTAAATATCACTCTGACCCATGAACTTGCATTACTTTTATTAAATATAGATCATATCCCCACGAGTAATAGACCACTAGTAGCACATGTTTTATTGACAGCAAAAAACACAATTGCCTCTTATTGGAAGCAGACATACGTACCCAATATCCAAGAGCTCATAGAAAAGATATCTACTCATTATACTTTAGGATTTTGTTTTGCACTCAGAAACCATACACAGGACAAATATAATATAAAGTGGTCAGACTGGAAAAGGACTTTTACTCCAATTGTCTCCTAACCCATTGACATAGACATCACTTACCCTCAAAATCAAAGACATTAAGAGAAACTAATACTAAATCTCTTGGGCATAGATAGGAATGTACTTAGACATTTAGTTACTATAATTTGTTTTCATGAAGGTGGTTGATAGCTAAAACTAAATACAATTAAAAACTCATGTAATTTTTGTTATTTGTTTTGATCTGTTTTATTGTTTATTGAAATACTATGTCTTTGAAGCTAAATTGTCAATACCTCGTAATAGACTGATATTGTATGCTAGAATAAATCAACTGGAACTTCTATCATTTGTAATTTCTGTCATTTTTTTCAATAAAAAGATTTGACCTGTTTGCTTGTAATCAGTGTGTGCATAAAAGTTGAGTGAGTTTCCAGACAGAATCTTGCATCTTTCATCCAGCTACTGATTTTTCTGGATTGTGAGTCATGGGGAAAGGAAAAGCATTGGCAACGGATCTCTGGGAAATATAGTTGAACTGTATAAAACAGGAAAAGAAAACAAAAGATGACCAAGAAATTGATAACGTCAGTCAGCAGTGTTCAAACTGTGATTAACAAATGGAAAATATGGGGCTCTGTAAAAACCAAACCACAATAAGGTAGACCAACAAAAATTTCGACCACAACTATCAGAAAAATTGTTCGGGATGCAAAGAAAAACCCACAATTAACATAATCTGAAATACAGAACTCACTGAAAACTAGTGGTGTGGCTGTTTCAAAATGCACAATAAGGAGGCACTTGGAGAAAAATTGGCTGCATGTTGAGTCACCATAAGGAAACCATTATTGGGCTAATACCACAAAGTATCTCGCCTCCAAAGCGCCAAACAGCACAGAAACAAGCCTCCAAACTTCTGGAACAAGAAAATGTGGAGTGATGAGACCAAATCAAACTTTTTCTCCACAACCATAGATGTTACATTTGGAGAGGTGTCAACAAAGCCAAAGAACACCATTCCTACTGTAAAGCATGGAGCTGGATCGCTGATGATGTGGGGGGGAGGGTGAGCTACAAAGGCGCAAGAAACTTGGTCAAAGTTGAAATAAAGATGAATGCAGCACATTATCAGGAAATACTGGAGGCAAATTTGCACTCATTAGCCCGGAATCTGTGAATGGAACGTAATTAGATTTTCCAACATGACAATGATCCAAAACACAAGTCCAAGTCGACCTGTTATTGGCTACAGTAGAACAAAGTGAAGGTTCTGGAGTTGCCATCTTAGTCTCCTTACATCAATATCATTGAGCTACTCTAGGGAGAACTCAAGTGCGCAGCTCATTCAAAAAAAGCCCAGGAATTTACAGGAACTGGAAACTTTTTACCAAGAAGAATGGACAGCTTTACCATCTGGGAAATAAAGAGCCTCATATACAACTACCACAAAAGACTTCAAGCTGCAGAGAAAAGGTGTTAGAGTGGCACTAGAGGGTGATCCACCAGTCACATGCTATACACCAATAATGAAAAGGAGGAAAGAACCAGAAAGCATGTACAGATGACCGGGATCAGAGAAAGAGACAAATAATTAAAAATATAGTAAATCTTTATTATCAATAATACAGAGAAATATGAACAAAAAACACAAACAGAATAAAAACACTTAAAATGTATGATGGACAACCACCAACACAGCAATGACTATGGCCCCAGATGTCATCAGAGTAGCTTTATCATTAGACCCAAACATGGGTTTGAATATTTGATTAGGACCCGCTGGTGACTAGACTCACAGGAAGGCAAGCCTGCTGACATAAAGGGATGAAAAAAACAAGATATTCCAGGAAAATGTAGGTGGCATTGATCAAAAAGCAAGAAAATCATAAATAACAATCATCAAACCCAGTTGAAAGATAATGCAGCTCAGCTAATATTGATTCAAAATATATTGAACCAATGTACAAAACAGTGAGATGCGACTCATAGACTCCTGTGATAGAGTGTAAAACAGGGACCTAATGTCCCTATGGAGTAACAAGAATGAAAGTCACAAATGCTATAATATCAGTTCTACCTAAGAGCTAATCAAGGACAAAGCTCTGAGGTCAAAAACACAGGTCTAGGAGAGCACACCATAAACTGGAATGGTCAGTTCAATTAATGCTGAGGCATCAAAGATCATTCAACCTGTTAACAGGGTGAGAAAACATGAAGAATAAACAAAAAAAGTCAGAACAAAGCAACACCAGTGCCTGGAAAAAGAATCAAAAATAAGTTATAGTCACCATAGCAGTCACCCAATCGACCCAATCATCCGAGGAGACCGAGACAACCTAACCAACCACCTAGACCTGATAAACCCGATAAACCTACGGGACCCGACAGACCATTTGGAGACAGAAGAGAGTCCTCTCCATTATATCAGCACCATCCACCTCAGATACAGACGTTTTTTTATCCGAGGAGTCAGATCTAGACAACCCACCAGGAGGGGGAGACGCAAGTCCTCCAAATTTGCGCAACCGGAATCCACGGACCGGCAAGTGGTCTCCCATCTTACCACTGGGCGCCAGGTTGGGCAAAAGATGGTGAATCTTACGGAGAATAGCAGTGATGTGAGTATGGACCTTCAAATTATCAACTTAACTGATTATCAACTATCAGATTTCGAACATCGACTTTTGAAAAAAGGTCTCTCTTTCTCGCCAATGCATAGACTCGACAAGTTTGAGCTAACGAAATATTTACCTCTTTTGCCGACAGCTTACCTTTAAATTGTTGTATCAGAGTCCCTCCACCCTGGATTCACTGCCTTCCTTGGATAAAGCGACCTTTAAGGATCTTTATGTCAGCAGGCTTGCCTTCCTGTGAGTCTAGTCACCAGCGGGTCCTAATCAAATATTCAAACCCATGTTTGGGTCTAATGATAAAGCTACTCTGATGACATCTGGGGCCATAGTCATTGCTGTGTTGGTGGTTGTCCATCACACATTTTAAGTGTTTTTATTCTGTTTGTGTTTTTTGCTCATATTTCTCTGTATTATTGATAATAAAGATTTACTATATTTTGAATTATTTGTCTGTTTCTCTGATCCCGGTCATCTGTACATGCTTTCTGGTTCTTTCCTCCTTTTCAAAAGACTTCAAGCTGTCATTGATGTTAGAGGGGGCATTACACGGTATTAAGAACTTGGGTATGTGAACCTTTGATCAGGGTCATGTGGATGTTTTTGATTGTCATTATGATTTAAAAAGAGAAAACACAGTAGTTTGACAATAAATGGTTTCACCCAACCACTATCCATAAGTGCAAAAACAGTTTTTGTGTTATCATTCATATTCTCTGAAAAAAGGCCAAGAAAGCAAAAAATCTGCTGAGGTATGTAAACTTTTGAGAACAACTGTATGTTCTCATCCTAGGCCAGTGATGGCGAACTCCAGGCCTCGAGTGCCACACACAGTCCAGGTTTTCAGGATTTTCATTGCATTTGACAGTTGGCAATCAAATTACCAACTGTCAAACTCTAAAGGGCCTGTCACACGTGTCAATGTCGCCCGCAATATCGCTCATGCATCACATATTATTAATCGCCTGAGCGATGTGAAATTATCGCAGGTAAGATGTCACACGCGTCAATATGACCCAGCGATGCGGTGATGTCGCCATCTTGCGAGCGATTTTATTTAGTCGCTTGTACGTTGTCAAAATAGAAAATACGTCGCTGAGTTTAGTGTCACACGCAGCGATGCACAAGGTCTACTGAGCGATGAGCGACAGGTTTTACATCTGGCAGTGAAACCTACGATCGGCGATCAGCGACATGTCGCTGGTTGCATCGCTTGGTCACACGCTTCAATGTCGCTCCTGCGTCACTTTTATGTCGCTCGAGCGACTGAAAATCTGTGACGTACGAGCGACATTGACAGCGATATTGACGCGTGTGACATCCCCTTAAGGAAATCCTGAAAACCTGGACTGTGTGTGGCACTCGAGGCCTGGAGTTCGCCATCACTGTCCTAGGCCCATCCTGGTATATATAGTCCTCATACTTATATACGTGGTATATATGATCCCCAGCCTGGTATATATGGTCCATAATCATAGACTAAGGCTGCCTAAGTAACTGCAATTAAGGCTTTCTATGTAATGCAATCCTACACGTTTCAGTTTAGGAAGCCTTAATCCATGATTAAGGCTTCCTAACTGAAACGGGTTGGACTGCGTTACAGTGCTCTTCTCTGGAGCTACAACATGCTGCACTGTAATTTACATTGATGTAATAAACTGAATGTTTTACTATATTCCTACCACCCGCAATCTTCATTATTAGCTCTTTTGCTGCCCGGGCCAGGGCACATCTGAGCACCGGGATTGGAACCATAAGCATCGGAGAAACAGACTTGAGAGGGTGAGCTGAAATATTTTTTTCTTTTTTTATACCTATAGAAGGCCTGTAAGGCAATAAACCCTGCCTATGCGACTGCACTAATCTAAGCTCTCCCTCCTAGATGAACTCTATCTAAACTGCTGTGTGATGAGCATTGCATCACTAGGTCATATAAAAGACCAGATGATGTGATGTGGCTGCCCAATCACATTACTACCTGTAGCCAATATGGCTTGGTAATACCGTGTATGGCAGGCAATCCCCCCATGTTAACTGGGTGCTTAAAAGCTGCAAAACATGTGGGCCAGGGACTCAAGCATGATGCTCGAGCACTGCCAATACTCGACTGAGTAATGAACATGCCTGAGCATCCTGATGCTCGATCAAGTATAGAGCAATGGTGAGTACGCTTGCTCATTACCAGTTTTTAGTGTGCAAAACTAAAACAAAACTATGTAAATATGGTTATCACTGTGATTTTACTGGGCCAAAAAATAAAGCTTTTTGTGAATGACATACAATGTTATCCACAGCTCTTGCGCCTTCGCAGTTCATGGATCACTGTGCTCTATTGAAGCTGCACAGTGCTTGAAGTCTCACAGTCTCACAAGATTTGTGAAGTCTTGCACCTGTACAGTGGAATCTCCTGAGAATATAGGGACTATGCGGCTTCAATACCGCACAGTGACCCATGCCATGCGTAGGTGTGAGAGTTGTGAATTACATTGTATGTCGTTCACATACATAAACAGGAGTGGCGGCATTTTCAATGGAACGGGGTAGCGGGGCGGCTCAGACTGAAGTGTACCACACCCATCAGACCCTTAGGAACTCATTTACATACAGAGTGGATGTCATGCCCTCGGCTGCCGGGCCGGTCTCTCATGGACAGGGAGATTGATGCCACCCCACAGCTCCACTCATCTTGCTCACCCTGTCTGTGACTCCATGTGGTCGGCGACTTTCTTCTCTGCTAGGAATCGGTGCTCTCTTGGCAGGCCTCCTGGGAATGCTCTTAGGATGTGCACCCTGCTTCCTGAATATACTCAAAGGAGCAGTGCACCTGTTCTCTATTAGGGTTTTCTGTGCTGAGATGCTCTGTGCATAAAAGTCATCTCCACCCTATGGAAGGTGCCTGGGCAACTTGTACATTCCCTTGGATCTTTTGCCTCTGTCCAGGCCACACTCTGCTTAGCTCTGCTCTAGGAAGACTGCTGCTTTGTTTCCACATTATTTTAACACCTCTGTCTCCACAGAATTCTTGTGCTGGCTAGGCCTCTCCTGCTGTGCACAGAATCGTCTGGATTCCTGTATGGCTGGATCCATCTCTCCAGGATTGTATGGAGCTCACGGGATTCATCTCACCAACAGAGCCTGTGTTCCACAGTACCTCCATCTCTACTGTCCAGTCTGTATTGGTCACCCCTCTAGTCCTGGATTCATGGCTTTTAGACCTTCTGTGTTATAATGGGTGAATCCCTGTGTAGGTTTGTTATAGGTTACCTCTGTCGGTGCTCCACTACGAGTATTCAGTGTTGCAATCAAGAGGATCCTTCCCTTAGATACCTTTCCTCTTTGTTAATATCTTCCTCAATAAATATTGTTGGTTTTACTATAGTTACTTTCCTGTCTCTTGAATATCGGGTGTTCAGCTACCACTGCGCCACCAGTGGTATAGTGAGTCCACTCTAAATCTTCATGACCTGTGGGCGTAACAGTGGAACACATTAAAAGTTGATTTATGAGGTATGCAGGTTTACTCAACTGATCTAGTTATTGAGCTACCTGCAAAAAGGGGGATAATTGTATACTAAATATAAGATTCTCAGACAATTATAGATTTATTGGATATCCAATTATCTATATTATTATATTTTACCTTGTAGGTCACGTTAGATGAGGAGAACCTCCTAAAAACAGATATCAATAGGAGGCAACTAATCAATCATTGTTTACAAGTTTCAGAGTGTATATAATACATTTTATCAACACTAGTAATATTTTATACTATTTTTAAGTTTTTAACTGTGATGTTAACTTGAGTGATAAACATCCCGACAAAAAAAACGGATTAAACTTGTAAGACTCTATCTATATTACATTGATAAGGGAATAGTGTAAAGGTCCAGTCACACATAATGATATTGTTAGCGAGACGTTGTAACTGTGACGTTTAAACGATCTCTCCAGCGATCTCGTTATGTGTGACACTTAGCAGCGATCAGGCCCCTGCTGTGAGGTCGCTGATCGCTACAAAATGCTCTGGGTCATTTTTCGATCATTGGTCTCCCACTGGTCAGCACGCATCGCTGCGTGTGACAGCGAGAAACCAGTGATCAGTGACCTCACTGGCTGGTAACCATGGTAAACACCAGGTATGCAGGCAGTGTGCGCTACCTGGATACCCGGTGTTTATCATAGTTACCAGCGTCCTCCCTGCTTAGCGCTGCCTGTAAGCAGGGAGGATGCTGGTAACTATGATAAACACCGGGTATCTAGGCAGCGCGCGCTGCCTGGATACCCGCTGTTTATCATAGTTACCAGCGTCCTCCCTGCTTACTGGCAGCGCTAAGCAGAGAGGATGCTGGTAACATCGCCTTCAGCGATGTGGGAGGTGGCTCCCAGGTCCCTGATCGCTGGGGAGATCTGCCTGTTTGACAGCTCCCCTGCGACCAGGTAACGACGCTCCAGCGATCTCGGCAGGTTGTTATTGCTGTCGGGATCGCTGGAGCGTCGTTGTGTGTGACAGGGCCTTAACGCTGGGCCTAAACCTATTAACATGAGTTCTTTGTAAACTATAAGGAGGAGTCATACACGGTACCTTCCTACGGCCTTCAAGCAGCAACATAAATCCATCTATAGGTCCCAGGGTCCATTAACAACTCTAATCTCTCATTGTTGAGCCTGAAAACTTAATCTCATCAAATAGGAGGGTTAAGAAGCTTTATGAATAAGGTTTTAAATATTTCAATATATATATATATATATATATATATATACAGTATATATATATATATTTTAAAATATATCACGTTTCAGGTTTTCATATGTAGAGACCTCTTAAAGTTACTTCAAAGCTAAAGAGACTTTTATTTTAAAGATCTTTGTAAATTTTGTTGAAAAAATAAAAAAAATGATGCTAAACTTTTAACCCTTCTTACAGTGCTACGCAAATTATTTGGGACAAAGCATTTTTTTAAGTAAAATCGTAAGTTGGTTACCAGTCAGTGATTGAAACCAGTTTTAACTGCTTTAAACAGGTGTGAGTGTACAACCTTGAGTATCAAAATGTGGTCTAACTGGTTTTAGTCAGAAAATAACAGCTAGCTGCCCCCTCAGCTTCAGTTGAGAGCTTGTTTCTGTGAGGAGTGGTTTAGTGTACTTTTTCTCTCAGTGTGATTCGTGCCTGTAAAAATGGATGTTACTCTCTAAATGAACATACAAGTCTGACTGTAAGAAATTGCTTCCATTGTTGATATTGTAAAATCTATTGTTTCATGAATAATTCGCACACAGGCTAGGGTCACACATCAGGTTTTTTTTTTTAAAACCTGATCCGGTTTTGAGCTTTTAAAAAGCTCAAAACCGGATCAGGAAACGCTCCTCATAGGAGCCAATGATAAAAACCGGATTACTTCACAAGCAATCCGGTTTCTGTCTCCGGATCTGCAGCCTGCGTGAAAAATCATGCAGGCTGCAGTTTTCAGAGCGGTTCTGTAATCTGCAATGCGGGAACCGGATTGCTCAGGATGTGTAATCCTGAGCAATCTGGTTCTCGCATATACTTTACTTATCACGGTCGCCGCAGGGATAAGCAAACTGTTCTGTGTTTAGTGAAAGTGTAAATCCTGAGCAATCCGGTTACCGGATTGCTGAATGTCTGAAGAAAATTGCGTTCACCACATCCAGATCTGGATGCAGTGAACGCAATTCAGGTTTAAAGTGTGACCCTAGCCACACAATGAAACTAGATCGTTTTCTCCAAAACGAAAAGGGAAATGTGGAAGAAAAAGGAAAACAACACCAAGAACTGATAAAACACTTATCAGAAATAGTAAAATTAATGCAAGAAAAACTTGCTTTGTCCCAATTAATTTGCACTGCACTGTAAAATAAAATGGTACATCAAAAATAAATCTGATATTAACTAGATATACGGGAAATATTGTTATCTCATCAAACATGTATTTAGGGACCTGTGGGGGAATACATACTATATCTAGGAGCAGTGAGAGCTCTCATACTACATAGAGAGAGCTTTGGGGCCATTATATTATGTATCAGGGAACTACTGAGACATCATACTGTTGTAAGAGAATTTTAGGGGCCATATTACTATGTATAGAGGAGCTAGTAGGGCCATCACACTGTGTATAGGGAGCTGTGGGCCCATTGTACTTTGAATATGGGAGTTAGGGGCCCAACATACTATGTATAGAGTAGTTAAGAGTAGAGCTGAGCGAACCTTTTAAGGTTTGGTTGCTGAATAAACCCGTGGATGTTTGGATTCTGTGGCGCTGTTCGGAGCATGAACTTGACCTGAGTCGTCACTGGTTGACTGTTTGGATCTCCACCCACACACAGCCAGCTATAAGCAAAACACTTCCAAAGGCAGGACAATATACTACAGCAGAAAATTCAGATTTTACCCCCAGTGTGAGCTGATCACACAGTGCAAGCGGCTCGCTCTGAGTTGGGCACCAAGCGTACTGGAGCACAGCACTGCTCACTCCTGTACACTGCACTTTGGATAGGCAAATCACCAAAACTCCAGCCCCAAACAGGCCCTGAACATGTTTGTTAGTTGTGAGGTCATAATTTCCTGTCTAGGGGAGTTCTGGACCCATTATACTATGTATTGCCTGTGGGGCCATAATACTGTATATGTTAGTGCTGTAAGGCCATCATACTGTGTATATGGCAGATGTGGGGCCACCATACTGTGTATAGAGGAGCTGTGGGTCCAACATGCTGTGTATAGGGGAGATAAGGAATTCATATTGTGTATAGAAGAACTGTGGGTGCATTATACTATTCATATGGGAGTTGTAGGGCATCATACTGTGTGTATGGAAGCTGCGAAGGCATTACTCTGTGCATAGGGGGGCATATGATGTTTATATGGGAGGTGTCATGGAGTAATGGAAATGCTGGTGAGGGAATGGCAGTTACAGGCAGAGTGACCAGGGAAAACTAGTCTGTCCCTAGACTGAGAACCCTGAATAGCTCTAACCCCTAAGGTATCTCTGATGGTGAGAAGATTCGGGTCTCCACCCTAAGTCCTAACTCCTAACAGCAGCCCTGCACTATTCTTCCTCACCTCCCTCGACTGCACCAGGGTACAGCAAGTCCAAAGGGAAAGATCTCAGCAGCACAAACAAACAGGTCTGCACAGCACGGCTTCCAGGTATATGGTGTAACTCTATCAGCAGCATCACCTGGTGGAAGGAGAGGCTACTTAAAGGCTAGTGGAAGGAGACTTACACATTAACTTCACATCCACCATGACATGGCAATAGAACTGGCATTAACTCATGCAATACTAGAGGGAATTTCACACAGTTTATTTTACAGCGGCATCAAGAATAGACTGCAGATAATCAGCACTAGACAGCGTGTGACAGGTGGCCCTATGGACACTATTATTGTATGTGGGAGGAACTCACGGCTATATTGTTAGTGTATGTGGGGAGGCCTAAGGGTACATTACTATGTTACATTTGTTACTATGTATTTTACATTGCAAGAGGCACAGAAATGGCCAAAATTAATTAGGGCACTAAAAGAAGCACTTCATTTGTGAAACAAAGCCATTTCAGTAACAGCAACAAATAAGGCAGCAGGATGCTCAGCAGTGGTATGTCAGTAAGATGAAAGGTTTGTGCAGTTTGAGTATACATGTCGATGGTGCTGAAAATGTGAGAAGTTGAATGTGTCTTTATCGTAGACTGTGTTGGTCTTTACATAGAGATTTATTTTCAGTAAGTACATGGTCATCTGTTGAGGTTCCCCTATATCTGTGGTTAGCATGTGACACCATAGTTATAAACTATGGGGCAACTCAGATGTGTATCTCCACACCCTCCCCCACTGTGGTGAACCCCTAGCTACACCTCTACTTATTGGACTTTTATAACTGTAATATCTGTGAAATTTATTGTTGG